>PVKN010024216.1:0-14502 GCA_004027915.1 Capromys pilorides
TGTGAACCCCCCAGGTTCAATCCCCAGTACTACCAAGAAAAAAAAGGCATAATATTTGAAAATAATATCAAAATGATCATCATACAGAAATAATTACAACAAAAAAGTCTGTACATGTTCATAACAGGCATGATTTTTTTTACATATATTTTTGTTCTAAGGTTGGTTACCTCAGTGGATGTGACACAAGAGAACTATGCTGTTTCCCTTGGGGGTGGGGGGCTTCCCACTTTGTCTCCTGCTTGGAGCACTTTCGCCTCCATCCCTCATCTGTGGACTTCCATTCCTCTAGTCTGACCTTAAATGTCAGGCATTGTCTGGCCCCTCAGGCTAAATCATCCTCAGACCTGTTATTATTTTTCCTATCACTTTTTTTGTCCCTTTATAGACATCACAATTTGTAATTATTTATGTCTATGTATTGTAATTCTGTGTTTATTTCACATTCTTCTTAATACTAGACTGTAAACTTGAGGGCAGTTTGTTCACCACTGTCTTATTCAGGTCTTAGTACTGTATAGCTAGTGCCTCACCTGGCACCCAGCCCATAATGTGTGCTCAGAAGACATTCATTGAAGGAGCTGAGATAATGAAATGGAACAAGGAAAAGGCGGAGAGAATTGCAAGTAGAGGTATCACTATGCACAAACATTCAGAGGCTAGGGAGACTAAAGAACAGCCTAAGAATTTCAGTTTTGACTCATCCGTAGAATCTGGAAAAACTGGAAGGGGGCCAGAATATGAAGGAGCCAGTTTAACTGTCCCTGTTCAGTAAGGCAAATTTCCTTTTGAGGCAGTGGGGAGTCACTGAAGGATTCTAAACAAGAGAGTATTATTTGATTTGCCTTTTCAAAAGATACACACTGCCTGCAATGTAGAGAATAGATTCCAAGGAACAAGAATTGGACAGGGGAGATAAGAAAGTATTGCAGGTTAGAAATGGTGCTGGTCAGCTTGGTGTGCTTATGTCACGTACAAATGGAAGGCTAAGGCAGGAAGACTGGGAGTTTAAAACCAGTCTAGGCTACATAGCAAGTTCAGAGCTACTCCAGACTACATAGTGAGACTGTCTCAAAAAGCAAAACAAAAAAGTAAGAAAGCACTGGGCATGGTGGTGCATGTCTGTAATTCCAGCACTCAGGAGGCTGAGGCAAGAGGATCATTACAAGTTTGAAACTAGCCTGAGCTACAAAGTGAGGTCAAGGCCAGCATGAACTGCATAGCAGGGCCCCATCTGGAAAAGACAAAAACCAGTGAGAAAGAAAGAAAACAAAGGGAAGAGGGGAAACTATGTAAACTAAGCTAAAGAAGTAGCTGTAGTAACAAAAAGACTATACAATAGATGGGGATATTCAGCAGGTAAGCCACAGGATATGGTAATTGCCTGTGAGATGCAGGAGAGAAAAGAGTCAGAGGTATAGCTTCGGGTTTTTGTTTTGACTGTAATCATTCACTAAGGTAAGGTGCACAGAAAAACAAGAATAAGTTGAGAGGACAATACCTTAAGTTGGGGGAAAGTGGAGAATTTAGATGTTATTGGCTGAGATATTAAGGTAAAGCTGTCTAATATTCAGATATATATATGGGTGAAGAGGAACATGGGCTTGGGATTTCAGCTTGGGGTCTTCAGCAAAGAAATGATAACTAAAGCAAGGAGAGGAAATGAGATCGCGGAAGGAAAGAGCAAAGAAAGAGTTCAGGCCACATCTCCGACATAATCCTGTAATCCTAACACCCTAGGAGGCTGAGGCAGGATTCCAAATTTAAGCTCAACCTGAGCAATTAAGTAAGGCCTTGTCCCAAAATAAAAAGGGTTGGGGATGTAGTTCAGTGTAAAAGCCCTGGGTGGTTCAAGCCCCAGTAAAGCCACCAATATTAGAGGCTGGTCAAGGAGGAGCCTGGAATGTAAAGAGGAATTAATAATGAGATGAGAAAAAAAATGAGAATGACATATCTTGGAAGTGGTTTAAGGAGGAGGGAGTGGTCACCAGAGCCAGATGTTACTAAGAAGCCAAGTAGGATAACTTCTGAAAAGATTCTATTAGATTTGGTAACAAAAGTCATGGTGAATCTTGATAGGAGAGTAGTGGAGGCAACTAGTGGAGGCAAACTGGAGTGTATTGAAAGGTAAGTGGGAGAAAAAGGAACACGATTTAGTATAGGTACCTCTTATGAAAAGTTTGTAGAAAGGAGACAGAGAGAGAGAGAGGTGTTTGGAGATGGTGAATTTGGAGGTGACGGTTTTTAGATGGAAGGGACATGAATATGTTTAGAATTGGTTGGGGAGCAAGGGACAAATTCCTAGGCTTGGTGGAAAGAAGTCAAGAGCTCCCTGTGGTGGCTTCTATTTAGTTTATGAAGTAGGAGGTGGAGTCATCTGCTTGGGATTAAGAGGCACAAGGGGTTAAGGGGCTGGAAAGGAGAAAGTTTAAACTGGTCCCTGTGAAGAACAGGAGAGGGAAGGAAGACTGATTAGTGGAGGGGATGTAGGATAGGAGAGAGCTGATTAATAGGGTTGTGGGTCAGCACAGCATAGAAGCTGAGAAACATTTTATAGGGCACAAATCTGTGAAGTTAATAGTTCTCCCCCACCCCCACCCCCGCAATGTTTAACTGCCTCTGCACAGGCATGGAAAAGGCGGATAGTTGGACTAATCCAAGGCTGGGATGTTGCCAGTGGGCTGCGACAAACTAGGGAACTGAAGCTATTTTATTGGTAAGAGTGGAAAAGTAAAAGAGCAATAGGTCTAGTCTGACCAAAGTCTTGGGTATCAGAGACAGGCCCACTATGACCCACGCCCTAAGGAAACTCTGAAACGTGTGGAAAACCTGGAAATGAGAGGTGATAGGCAAGCGGGGCAAGGAAAAGAAAATCTGAAATGAAATGAAATGGTAGATTTGGGGGAGTGAGCTCAGAGTCTCGCCTGTGTGGAACCAGCAAGGGATTTGGAAGGTAGGCTGAGAGACTTTTTGTTGTTTGCTTCCTTGTTTGTTTGATGAGACAAAGTATCTCTACGTAGTTCAGGTTTGCTTCGTTCTCATGGCTACTCTCCTGCCTCAGCCTCCCTGAGTGCTCTGATTTACTGGGATGCACCACAGCGCCCTGCAAGGCTGAGAGCGTTTTCAAGGGGCAGAAAGAGGGCCTGGAGGGCGATCTCAGGGAGAAGTGAGGCGGATCGAAGCCAGGGGGTGTGGTCAAGCACGAATCCCGGGCAAAGGGGAGGAGCTCCGGGTAACTGGGTCCCAGCGCCGCTGAGGCTGCGGCAGCCTCAGCGGCTGCTCTCACTTACCCGCCCCCCTCCCTTCCCAGGGCTTCTTCCCGCTCGCCGCCGAGGAGACCCAGGCTAAGCCTGGAGAGGACGGCTGAGCCCGGCCCAGGCGATTCCCTCGCTGGGTGGTTGGAGTCGCGTCCCAGAGGACGGGCTAAAAGGCTAGCCCCGCAGCCCAAGGGCGCGGCATACACGCGCACCCCCAGGCCAGCGCCATCCTCTGTTCCCTCCCTTCCCCTCCCCTCCCTCTCCTCCGCCCCCAGCCTCTGTTGCGGAGGGAGGAAGAACCCTTTCTGACCAGCCAGGAGAGCCCAGATAGGTCCCATTCCGAGAGAAAGAACAGACCCTGCACTCGGATCCGACTGGCCGCTCGCCTCGAGGCCACGGAAGTGACTCGCCATCCACTGCAGAGCCCGCACCTAGTGCAGCCCCTCGACCCTAGCTCAACTGCAGCCGCATAGACAGCGCTCCCCAGCCGGCCCCCGGCCCGGCCAAGCGCATTCCCCGCTTGGGGCCAGGGCCGGCGATGCCTGGCACAGCAGCGGCGGTGGCCGCGACTGCTGCTGCTACTGCCACGGCTGCCGGTCCGGGCCCGGGCCAGGGGCACCAGTCTCCGCAGTAGGGCTGAGCCCGCAGCCCCGCCCCCCCGAGCCTGAGGCCGCTGCTCCGCCGGGCGCCGGGCCTCCTCCGCCTGCGCCTCCGCCCCAGGAGCTGGAGCCAGGCGGGGAGCCCGGGCCCCGCGCCCAGGCCCGGACCATGCATGGCCACAGAGCCCCGGGGAACGCCGGGCCTTCGGATCCCGAACACCCTGCCACGAACCCCCCCGGTGCCGCTACACCGGCCTGTGCTGACTCGGACCCTGGAGCCTCGGAGCCGGGACTGCCGGTGCGCAGGGGCTCGGGCTCCGCTCTCAGCGGCCCCCAGGACCCTCAGTTTGCTGGACCCTCGGACGCCAGCCTGGGTGCTGCTGCAGGCCCCCGGGTCTTGCCCTGCGGCCCCAGTCCACAACACCACCGGGCCTTGCGCTTCTCCTACCACCTGGAGGGCTCGCAGCCTCGGCCTGGTGAGTATTTGAGACAGCATGGGAGCCCGGGCCATGGGCCTGGAACTGGGAGGGGGTTCTTGTTCGTGAGCTCTCTTAACCCCACCCTGGGGCCACTTGGCTCACCCCAGCTCCTCCTCTCACTCATCCCTCTGCCTGCTGTCCAGTCCTTTCAACCTCTGTCCCCTGTGCCCTCTCTCTGTCTCTCAGTCGTTCAGACCCTCTTCTCCTCTATCCGCTAAGGCTAATGGGAGAGGAAGCACTTTGAGAAAAAAGGAGTAGGATTGCGAAGCATCAGTGAGAATGTCTTTTGGGGAACAGGATGTGCTGCTGGAAGAGGAGCAAAGAGGCTCACATTAGCCAAGCACCTACACTGTTTAAGGCCCTCAACTGGATATTTTGCGTAGGTTCTCATTTTCAGCTTTAGTATTCCTTAATGAAGTAGATATCATTAACCACATTTTGTAGATGAGGAAACTGAGGCTAAGTGGAGTTAAATAACTTGCCCAAGGTCATACTATCAGTCTGGAGCCTAGATTCAAAACTAAATCTATTTGCTTCTAAGGTCTGTGGTCTTTCCACTTCCCTGAACTGAGGCTGGAGACCATGAAAGTAATGCCAAGCCTTCTGCTTATGTGATTTTCTGTCCTATTCAGCAGCCCTGCAGTGTGAATGGAAAAAAAATAGTGGGAGGTGAATTGATCCAAGATTGGGATTTTGCCAGGTGTGTGTGGCAGGAGGACAACAGAAGGAAGGAGTCCTAGGTGCTGATGAGAAAGAAAGGTGGGGTTCAGATTTGAGGGGCTGGTAGGTGGGGTAAAGAGCAGAAATAGGGGGCAGAAAAGTCCATTGTAGCATACCAGAAGAGCTTTAAGGGCCTGAAGATTGCTTGTGAGGATAAATCAGGATTACTCAAATCACTGCTTGTAGTTGACATTGGGGCCAGAGACCACTATCAGGAGAGACTTTTGCCTGCATTGTCCTGAGAATATCTCAGGAATGCAGTAGGGACACTTTCATATGGGCACATTTTCATGTGACCATGGAAGAAGAGCAATACCCATCTGCCCTGTCTTTCACTGGGACCAAAGGAGTTGCTTAAGCCTCTGAGTACTTGTAGGGCTCACATTCCAGGCTCTACAGGTCTTTGAGACCTGCACCAGGTAACAGTAGTGAAACATAAACATTCTTGCTGCTATCATGACCTTGGGCTAGTTATGGAAGTTTTGGAAGATTTCAGGGAGCTTCTCCTTGTGGGCTGGAGATAGCCAAGTGTTCCTTAATACCCTACCCTACTCATTACTTCTGCTGGCTTGCCAGACCTCCCCTTGACATATGCTTTGTTTAGGGGGCTACCCATTGTTGTTTTACCTGTAGTGCCTTCTTCTAAATCTTAAAACACACACAAGCACTTCCACCACAGGGTCTTTGCATTTGTTTTGCCTTTTGTCTGGTAGCTCTTCCCCTAGCCCTCCACCTGGCTTGCTCCTCATCTTTCAGGTCTTAGCTCAAATGTCACCTCCTCTGAGAGACCTTCCCTGACCACTTTAAGTAGAGCCACTTTTGAATCTTCATCACAGCTAATGTTCTTTCATCCTTGCATTTAGTACAATCTGAAATTACCTTATTGTATGTGTCTCCTTGTTTATTATGCATCTTTCTCCAGTAGAATGTGAACTCCTCCAAAGCATGGGGGTTGTGTCTCTTTTTACTGTTTCACTGTTGTATCCCCAATCAATAGCATAATATCTACTACAAAGTAGGTACTTAATAAATTCCTGTTGTACAAGTGCCTGAACAGATATTAAGGAAGCACATGTAGGTAACTTTTGCCTCAGAGATTCTCAGTTCTTGCACTCGAGATAATCTTGATCTGAGAGTCTATAACCAGGAGTATCTAGATCTCTAAAGTCTGGCCTTTTGATCAATAACATGGTGGTGTTTCTGAGTATTCCCACCCCATGCACCAATCCTTCCAAATTATAAATCACAATATCCTCCCCAAAATCACTCCCCTTTTCCCCAAAAAAGTATGCCCAGGATGTCCCAGTAAAGTTCATACCTCTGTAATTGCATGGTGGATATCTTTTTTAAAATCCAAATGAGAATTGGGAATAAGAAGTGTGTCTGGAAAAGACTTAGTCTTTTCTCACTTATTCGTGGCTGACTCACTGTGACCCCAGGTGAGTGAATGATTTCTCTCTGAGTGTCAATTTCCTTATGTAGAGAATGTTATGTGGAGTCAATGATGCCTAGTATTGGGTACAGAGCCTTAGGCGTAGTATAAACCTTCAACAACCAGGATTTTAAAAAATAAAATAGAAGGTAAGAGAGAAAAAACTTTTGAAGAGAAGGCAGAGGAATTACTCAAGCCTTGGCATGATGGGCACTGGGCCATGTGATTCACAGCAGTATGGGTTGTGAGAGGCCCACTTCCCCCATTGCCCAGTCATTCCAGGGTAGGCACCAGTGACTTACTTCTCCCCACAGGATTTGTCTATAATTGGCCCAGAGAGGGCAGGCTTGGTGGTTGTAAGGTGTGTGTGTGTGTGTTAGTATGCATGCATGCACGCATGTGGGCTCCTGAGCATTAGAGGGAGAGAAAGAGGGAGAGAGGAAGGGAGGATTTCCTGAACTCCAATTAAAGAGTTGAAACATTTCAGTCTGCATGTTAAGATTTCCACGTGCTGCTGGCTTCCTGTCTCAAGACTGCTGAAGTCTTTATTGAATCATCATCATTAGAACCTGGTGGCTCATCCTTGAGGAGAGGGCTTTCAGAATAATAATTATATCTTATCAGTGTAAAGAGCCTTGAATTGCTTCCAGCTCCTTTCTCTTTTTAGTTGTCCTGTCAAATTCCTGGTAGAAGGGGGGGGGGACCATTAATATTATGCCCATATTCCAGGTTAATAAAACCTAAGCTTTATTGAGTTATTGGGCTTACCTTGTGAGGTGCCTGAGAGGGCTTTGAGAGGGCTGGAAAGGGGTTTTCAAGTACAGGTTAGCACACAGGGATTTGGTTTTATCTTACTGTATTTCTCAGGATTGAGATCAGATCCTGGGAGCTGCAGGAAGTTTGCATCCTCAGTCAAAGGAGTTGTACCGATGTTAGAACCTTTTTTGTGTGGTAGTGGGAGAAACTGAGCCAATTTGAGGTACAGCTGGATGGGCTGGCTCCTTCTGATTTGGACCTTGGGTTATCCTCAGAAATTCTGAAGACTTAAACATGCCTTCTACCTTAGAAGTTTAAAAATCCCTAGACACTGTCTCATTCTGGGTTTCCCAAACTGAATGAACATCAGAAGCCCTTGTTGACCTTAAAAAATATTGCTCTCAGATTCTAACTTGGAGTTCTAGAATCTTGGAGTTAGAACCCAGGAATCTAGTTTTTTTCTAATGTTAATATTAATTTTTTAGGAATCTAGTTTTAAAAGCTTTTGGGTGACTGATGCATAGCCTAGAATGGAGTCAGTGGAGGGCCAGAGACCTAATGATTGATCAACTGACTGATTTTTGAGAGGCAGTGATTTCACTGTGGTCCTGCAGTGAGTCAGTATCGTTAGGGCCAGGAGAATACATCTACCTTTTCCTGTGAGGCTCTCTCTCTAGGAGCCCGCTTTAAGGTTCTCTGTTTAGTCCCAGCCCAGAAGAGAGGTATGGGATCTTTCAAAAAGGGAGTTAACAGGCCAAGGAGATAGCTCAGTAGAATAAGTGCCTGCCTGGCAAGCACAGGGTCCTGAGTTCAATTCCCCCGTGGTGTAAAAATTAAAAAAAGAACATGAAAAGGGATTTTAGTCAATCTGTCATCCAAACAAACATTGACTGCCTCATTTTGCATCTTGCCCTAGCTGATGAATGGCTGCCGTTTAGTTGGTTCAAGTTAGAAAGCAAATATGGTTCTGGAACTTTAAGCAAAGTAAATCCTGGCACTAGCATGGGGCCTGGTCCAAAGGAGAAGGACTCTGTAATGATTCTAGGCAGTTCAGGTAGATTTGGTATAAGCAAAAACATGGAGACATGGGACAGGGGGCTAGTATTGGGATGTGTGGCCAACGGGCTTTCTCCTGATTGCAGATAGCCACCATTGAGGGGTTTATTAACAGGGGAATGATGTGCTAAGATGAGTTTCCCATAGCTAAATATGAAGAATGAATGGTAGGGGTGCTAGAGTGAAAGCAGAGGGGCAGGCAGGTAGATATTGCAGTCATTGTAGTGAGGGGATGGTAGCTCAGATTAGAGAGGTAGCTGGTAGGGAAAGTAAGATCTGAGAGATACTTCAATGCTGATGTGGACAGATGGTGGTAGTGGCTTAAGTGTAGACACCAAGGAAGAGTGAAAAATCCAAATAGCTGTGGGTTTTCTGACACCAACTAGAGTGACCTGATGGATGGTGAGGGGCCCATGTATATGAAGAGAAGGAGCAATTTTAGGGCAAGTCATTTTTGAGACAAGGACTTGAGAGGCTTGGGGAAACAAGGCAGAGTTAGCCAGCAAGCATTTGGATATGGGATTAGAAATTTCAGGAAATAGTTGCAGGCCAGAGATGTTTAGTAGTTTTCTTCACCAACACATGCCGTAGCCTACATGGTAGCTCATATGGAAACTGTGCATAATTCTGAGGGCCAGTCCTATCCTTGAAGACAGTGACAGGTAGCGAAGTCACATTCAGGTGGACCTGCCCAAACTTTGTCTTAGAAATGCTTCTTTTTGGCCCGGTGACGTAGCTCAGCACAAATGTCTGTGTTTGTCAAGAGCACAGTCCTGAGTTCTATTCCCAGTACCAAAAGAAAGAAATGACTCTTTGTGGGGAGAGCAGAGTAGTTTTTAAGGCATATTTCTGTGGAGTTGAGACCCACTTCACATATATCAGTCCAGGGTAGCTGACTTGCAACATCTGAGGTAGTACTCTTTAAAGGCAAATCAAACTTTGATTGTTAGTTCATGTGGTTCCCTCAGTGCTGTTCCTGCTCAGTGCATCTAAGAGGTCACAGAGGGGGTTTATTCGTAAATACAGAAGAGGCTCAGGATGGGAGGCAGTGGTGAGCTCTGCAAGGATTATTTGGAAAACAGTAGTTGAGATTTCAGAAGAGGGTTTAGAGAAAGACCCAGATGTGGTTCCTTGTCAGTTGAGGCCTTCCAAACAAACACAACAAAATGTAGACAAAGGACTTCCCCAGATAAGACTTAAAAGAATTAGTTTTCAAGTGAGGCTTGTTAACATTTCTACTCCTTAGCCCTTTCAGGTGTATTGTCTCTAGGGGAGAGGCCACCTGGAGCTACCTGATCCCTCAAGGTTTAGTCTTTGCTAACAATGCCCAGAAAGAGATAAGCCTTGTCTTTTAGGGGAGCAGTTAGCTAAATGCCTTAGGCAGATGTGGATCTGGCCTGACACGTGGCTGGATGGGGCTAGGACTTGTCTGCGAAGAGGGCAGGAAGAGCACTCTGCCACTGGCCAGCCCTTCAGATACAAATTCCCTCATCTGAAAAGAGCACACATTTTTGGAGCAGCAAAACAAGTTTCTTGGGGTTCCAGTTTCTAGTTCCTCAAACCTGGAAAGCATCACACCTCTTTGAAGCACTTAAAGGGCTGGAGAAAAGGCTGCAGGGCAGCAGTTAAAGGAGCTTAAGCACTAATAGCTCTGCCATTGGGTTCTTTGTGCCTCCGGGCTTCCCTCCCCCAACCCTTCCTGTCTCAGGGTTTTAGGGTGGCCATTTGTAACATCACAGACCTACTAGGGGCAGTTGTCTGGCCTCTAATATGGCAGCCACAAATACTTGGTCAGCAAATAAGGGAGAGAGGAAAAGGAGAGTATTTCATTAACATGTTTGTTGAGTGCCTATTATGAGCTAGACTCAGGACTAGGTGCTGGGTCTCCCTATTCTCCTGGAACTCACATCTACCAGGAAAGACAACCTACAAGTAATTCCAAGCACAAATGCCACATAGATACAAGGGGAGGACTGAGGGAAAAGAGGACAAGGATTGAGACCTAAAGGATAAATAGG
This sequence comes from Capromys pilorides, assembly GCA_004027915.1. Lineage (NCBI taxonomy): Eukaryota > Metazoa > Chordata > Mammalia > Rodentia > Capromyidae > Capromys > Capromys pilorides. The sequence goes on from PVKN010024216.1 coordinate 10,318, forward strand.
AGTCCTGAGGTAAGGAGAAATAAAAAGTGGATCAGGCTGTGGGAGTGACATATGCCAAAGCCAGGGGTGAAAAAGAGCACTTTTGAGGAACAGACAAGAAAGACACCTTTGTGGCTGGATAGTGGGGCAGTGAAGTTTTCTTGCACTCCGTGCCTTCCCTGTCTCTGCTCAGGAGTTAGAGTTCATCCCAAATGCAAGGGGAGCCCTTCACAGGCTGAAGGATTGAAGATGACTGTTCCTCAAAAGCTGGCTGTGATGTGGAGAATGGCCTTGGAGAGGGCCCTGAAAATAGGAAGTGGAGGGTAGCATATAAATTCCAGAGCTGTTAAAAATAAAAATCGTGGTCTTGGGGATGTGTGAGTTGAGGGCAAGGGGAGAGAGGTGGAGAAAGCCCAGTCTGCAACTAAGGTGACTTGTTGCTGCCTGGATGGGGAAGGAAGGAGGAGCAGACCAGTGGCTGGGAGGGGGGTTGCAGGATTGCAGTATTTTAAGATGTACTGACTGACGAGGAAGACAGGATTTCTAACCTGGGTTTCTGGGTGACAGTGCCCCAAAGAAATCAGCGGTGTCTATCTGGGCCGCAGAGTTAGGGCTAGAAGGTATGGGACCTAAGTGTGTGGATGAAACTTCCAGGAAACAGTGGGCTGTTCCAGGATCTCTGTACAGCTTCCATGTACAGGGAAAGGGTTAAATCATTGAGGAAAGACTCCGGTGGAAAGCGGGAAAGGCCACCGGGAAAGGCGGGACTGGCAGGGACTAGCCCCTGGGAGCTACAGCTGGCACAGAAGCCCTTCCGCCCCTGGCCAGTAAGGTCTGGGAAGCCGCTGCTGGTGCCGCCCACGTCGATGCCTTCACTTTTGCCTTCACCTTCTGCTTTTTTGCTCCCCTTCCAGCTTTGTCCTGGCGCCTCTAGTCCTGGCCTCCTTACCTAATATATTCCAGGTGTAGATGTGGCTCCTCCCCCACCCAGGGCGGCTTGGGAGGCTGGGAAGACTTAGGTCTTTATTCACTTTGGGTCTCCTAGGGATTGCCCAATCTCACTGACCACTTCCTTTTCTGAAAAATTCTTTCAGGGGTCTGTTGGTCTCAGTATCTGTCAGGAGCTGGCAGGAGGGAGAATCCCCAAACTCAGCTCTAGCAGTTTCCTCTGACCTTGGGCAAGTCACTTTTCTGAGCCTTGGCTTTCCCGTCTGTAAAATGGGGCTGTAATTCTCACCTCCTAGGCCTGCTGGGAGAATTAAATACCACAGGCAAAGCCCAGAGCCTTTGGCCACATTATAGCCAAATGACTCTAGCCTACCCTTTCTGTTGTTACCCCTTTGCCTTTCTGAACCTGTATCCCATTCCCCCATTCTCTGTGGACTTTTTTCTCTGTTCTGATATATACATGTATAGCCTACATTTTTGTAGTTTTCCTGTCTTTGCCCTCCTTGTCTTTGTCCCAGTGTCTTTATCAAGTGTCTTTTTCCTTCATAATTGCTCTATGTCTTCAGCTCTCAGATTTGACCAAACTTCTGTTAGATGAGAGGGGATATGGATGGGTGCTGGGGTCCCTGGAGTCAAGGAAGGGGTCAGAGGGACCATCTCCCAAAGTGGCTTTGACCTTATAGGAAGGGGAATCCCAGCCAGCGTGGCAGCCCCAGGCACCGGGTAATTACTGCCCGCCCCCCTCCCAGCTGCAACTCTACTCCTTTCTCTTCCTGTCCTACAAAGTGCCCAGCTCCTCCCTGGGGTGGAGCTACCCCCCATACTTGTCTGGCCTCTGGTCTAGAAAAAACAGCAAAAAGGTGGTCAGACCTTTCCAGCAATCAAGGGACTAGCAGAGGAATGAATTGCTTGGGCTCTCAGCGTGTCTATGTGGTTTGTACATGTGTACGTACACACATGCGTGTGTTTGGCTGCCTGGCTATCTTCTTATACATCTATTTTGTGTCCTTTAAATGTTCTTATTTCTGTATGTCCTTTTATGCATTTGCATGTGTGTCTGTATATATATTCCAGGTTATATGTTGCTCAGGCTGTACTTAAGCCCATGGAGGTTTTGAGATGTTTCTGTATATGGGGTTCTGTAGATTTTGTGTGCCTGCCTATTTGTGTCTGTTTCCATACTGTATTTGTTTTTTTCGTACCGGGGCTTGAACTCAGGACCTTGCACTTATCAGTGAAGCGCTTACTCTACTGAGCTATGTCCCCAGCTATATTATGATCCCTATAGGCCTGTATGTTGATGGTGGTACTTGGGGGTGGGAATGACTTTCTGCTTATTTTGTCCTTCCCTGCCCCCGCTTCTTGATCTGGAGCCCTCTTGCAAACCCAAAGCTCTTTTATTCAGACAGTGGCATAGCTAGAGTTCATGATACTGGGATATCCATTCAATTTGTCACCCTCCAACATAGCAGAATATGTTAACCTATTTAAGTACCACTCAAAAAAATGTGCCACCCTGGGTGGACTGCTGTTCCCCTCAAAAGGTATACCACTATCTTCAGACGCATACCGCCCGCAAGATACCCTTCCCTTGTCTGCAGGATCATCCTTCGTTTCATACATGAAAACATATACTATCATTAGATGCTTGACTAAAACCCACCTCTTTTAGAAAGTCTTTTCCCTTCTACCCTCCAAATGTGATTTCTTTTCCAAGTCAGCAAACATTCACTGAAGATGAGCTGTGTTGAGCCAGTTTCTAGAGCTTTCTCAGGCTTTGAGGATACTGGACCATTTCAGGGGGTGGGACAGGGTACCTCCAAGGCTGTCAAAGCATGTCATATGGGGTAAAGTAAAAGGGGCCTTAAGAGACACTTAACTTGGTTTTATTTTGTTTTTTATGTATTTAATACAAGGTCTACAGGGTCTCACTACATAGGTTGGACAGGTAGTGGTTCTCCTTTTCTACACTCCCAAGCACTGGGATTACAGGTGTGCACCACCATTTCAGCAAGCCCCGAGGGCGGGGCCAGCACAGCACAGCATAGCACAGCATAGCACAGCGTGGCCTACTGGGGATTGAACCCCAGTTCCTCCATATGCCTAAGCAAATGCTTTATCAGGGCAGCTCCTTAAGAGTCACTTAACTTGGATATTGCAACATGATGGATGAGTTTTACTCAGAAGTTTTATTTAGTTTGTTCACTGTTGTTTTTGCTTGCTTGCTTGCTTGCTTATCTATCTATCTATCTATCTATCTATCTATCTATCTATCTTCCTTTTTTCTTTGTGGTATTGGAATTGAACCCAGGGCCTTTGCACTGAGCTACATCCCGAACTTTTCTTCCTCTTCTTTTTTTTAGACTGTCTTGCTAAATTACTAAGTAGCTTAGGATGGGCTCAAATTTACCATTCTGAAACCTCACCATTCTGGAGTGGTGGGATTGATAGGTATATACCACTACCACGTCCAGCTTTGCAGAGTCCTTATGTTCAGAAGACCTACAGATTTTAGGGAAGAACCTGCTGACTACTATCCACAGGGGTTCTGTGAACAGCTCCTGGTTCTGTAAACATCTGTATATTTCATATTTGACACTTTGGTGTTTGAACTTCCAAAAAAGAGTATCTGCCAGGTCAAGCAAGGCCTGGATGCAGTCTGGCCTCAAAGATGGACTGGGAAAGCCAGGCTGGAGTTTACCTTCAAGCGATAGGTAGGAAAAGGTGGAGCAGTTATGGCTTTATCATGTGTGTTTTCTTTTTCTTTTTTTCCCCTCAAGCTGAGTGATTTTTCTGACCCCATCACTGAGCTGGCTTTCCAAAAGATACTTTTTTTTTTTTTTAAAGCTTATTTATTTATTTGTTCGTTTGTTTCTTTCTTTATTTATTTTATGGCTGGTTCAGCCTGCCTTGGTGGTGGGGCTGGCACAGCATGTGGTGCCGGTGATCGAACCACAGTCCCTGCAGTTTAAAGGCTTTCTTTCTTAAAAAAGTTTATTTTTATTTATTTTTTAAACCTAATTTATTTATTTATTTGTGTTCTGGCTGGCTCAGCCTGCCCTAGGGGTGGGGCTGGCGCAGCATGTGGTACCAGGGATGGAACCACAGTCCCTGTGGCTGCCTAAGCAGGTGCTTTAGACCACTGAGCCAACTCGCCGGCCCCCATCCAAAAGATACTTTTGTTTTGTGTTTTGTTTCATTTTATTTTGTTTTGAGACAGGGTCTTACTTTGTAGTGCAGGGTCCACTAATTCACTGT
>PVKN010024217.1:0-13901 GCA_004027915.1 Capromys pilorides
AATGTCTTAATTATCCCACCTAAATTCCAAGCCCAAGAATAAAACAGAAGGTATTTTATTCTTTTCAACTTATGAGAGTGCCCCCTCCCACAAGGAACATGAGAAATAGCCCTGACATGGAATAATAGCCATCAGATAAGATTTCTATTTCTAAAAATGCATTCAGTATTTTAATTTGCTTCAGGAGGAACTTTTCTGTTAAGAAATCATACCTTTCCCTGTCTTTTAGCTTTGTAATAAACACACAACCTTTTATTTCTGTAGCACAAAGATAAATAAATGCTTTTATAATGGAATCTTTGCCTTTGAAAGTGTAGATCAATTGTGGGGGTGTTATGGTTTATGTCTAGTTGTCCCCCCAAAGCCTCATGCAATCATGGGGTGGGGACTACTAGAGTTTGAGACTTGACTCATGATCCACTGAGATTATGTGTTTTAGTACTGATGGGACTATGGGTCTGAGTACTTCTGGGATTATGGCCCAAGGCGGATAGGCTGAGGCAGAGAGCCTGAATATGATACAAAGAGAGACAGAGAGACAGACTCTCTCGTTGCTCTCTGCTTCTCTGGTTGCTCCGTTGCCTCTGTCACCATCTTGTTGCTGTTCCACCACCATGAACTGCTGCTCTCTGCCACGTGCCTCTCTGCCTTGGAGCCAGCCCAGTACGGACTGAAACCTCCAGTAACTATGAGCTGAATAAACCTTTCCTTCCTTCATTTTGGGTGTTGGGTATTTGCCCCAGCAACGAGAGAAGAGTAACTAAGACAGGAGGATTTTATTTTCATCCTTCAATGGTTTTTTTTTTTTAATGCACCCAGATAGCCTTCCTAGAACATTTAATTTTAATTACAACTGTATGTTTCTTACCAGTGTGTTTTGATATTTGCAGTAGATGCTGAGAGGTTTTCTTTGCTTTGTGTATTCGCATGGATTCTATTTGCCATAAAAAAATTTCTAGATCTAGAATACCAAATAGGAGCTTATAGTCTCCCAGTCACTTCAAAATATCTTTATTATTACTCTCATTTATCAGCCGTGTCACTAGTGCTTGACTGTTAGCTGCTTTTGAATTAGAGAACTAATTGCTTCCTTCCTTCCTTCCTTCCTTCCTTCCTTCCTTCCTTCCTTCCTTCCTTCCTTTCTTCTTCTCCTTCTCCTTCTCCTCCTCCTTCTCCTCCTTCCTTCCTTCCTTCCTTCTTTCCTTCCTTCCTTCCTTTCTTTTTTGTGTTTTTAGGGAAGGGTCTACAGGGTGTTCAGGGTCTCACTACTAGATCAGACTCTAGTGATCTGCCTGTTTACAGCCACCCAAGAGCTGGGATGACAGGTGCGCGCCACCAGACCCAGTCTCCATTGCCATCTCAGCAAGCTCTGAGGGCAGAGCCAGGACAGCAGGCCCAGGGATGAATCCCTGGCCCCAGGCGCTTTAATCCGCTGAGCTATTTGGCTGGCCTTTAGCGAAATAATTTCAAAATATTTCAATTTTGAGTTTTTCAGAACTTTGGCAGTTATCTGGGTACCTTTATTAACTGCTCATACCATACTCCAAGTTTAGCTTGAGCATTTTTGCTACTCCCTTCTTTTTTGAAATCCCTGCTTTAATTTATCTTGCATCAGAAAATTAATTATATGGATACTGATTAGATGAATATGTATACTAATAGTAGATGTCATATACTAAGAATACTGTTAATATCCATCCCTTTGAAACATTTTAACAATAAGAACAATAGCATATCTATGAACAGTGGGGGCAAAATAAATCATGTAATTATAAGTTATCATTTTCCTAGGTTTCAGCGCAGCTTTTTATCCTGCATCTCCTTCTATTACCAGTAGCTGGTTACTTTGACCTGAAAAATACCAAAATAGCACATCGATCTCTTTTAATCAGCAAACACTAATTTCTTTTGATTCTCCAGCAACTAGGAACAGTTTAAATCAATAGGAGATTTACTGTGAGTGAACTGTTTTTCTGCCAACACTTTCAAGCCCTAGAGAATCTGAGTTAGAGTCTACTTTGCCCATGTGCTATCTCCCCAACGGGTTCATCATAAAGACCTTTTGGGTGTCCCAGGGTCAGGGTTTTCTCCCTTGCCTTTGCTCATTTTGGAGCAGTATGGAAGCTTGGCAGAGAGGAGGAGAAAGGAGATGGGGATGCACTGGGTGAGGAGGTGTCGGGTACGTGTCTACATGGGCATGCATGGAAGAGCTTGGAGGTAAAGGGTGTGGGGTGATCCCAGGCTCCACAGTGTTTAAGAAAGAGAAAGAAGGCAAAGAAAGGGAGGGAGATGAGCAGAGGCAGTGCAGGAGGGCACAAGGAGCCAGCCACCCCTGCCTACTAAGGAAGTCCTCAGCAAGGCCAGAATGCGGAGGACGGACGGCACAGTATGGGCTACATGAAAGAATGGATTTGTAAGCAAAACACAATGAGAGCCTTCCAAGAGCTCCCACTCTCCCCTCTCTATCTTCTCATTTCTGGGAGCTTCACTTTATAGGCCAGCAGCTCTGTTCTTTCACCCTAGGACCCGGACCTCAGGGAGACATGAATATTTGTAGAGACTGAGTTTACTACATGCTGAGAGCCAGACCGCAGACTCCGCAGCATTGTCCTATCGAAGCTTCACGGAATCCAGAGTCGTGAGGGCTCTTTCCTGCACTGGAGAAACTGAAGCTCAGCTTCCGCTGGCACGTCAGTTGAGTAGGGTATCTCGAAGCAAACTCCCCCGAGGGATTTTCCTTCAGCTCTTCTCAATTTACATTTTTTTTTTTTCGTCTTTTTGAGACAGGGTCTCTCTATGCAGTTCAGGCTGGCCTTGAGCTCACTTTTGTAGCCCAGGCTGGTCTCAAACTTGCACTGATCTTCCTGCCTCAGCCTCCCAAGTGCTGGGATTACCAGCGTGTGCCACCATGCCCAGCTCAATTTACATTTTCAAAGGCACCAGCCAGATCCTACTTCAGGGGTCTACAGTTTGTGCTTAGTGATTTCCACAAACATCATATCCACTGCTTGTGATCTGTGGAGTCTATGTGGCTTCAAGGAAAACTGATGTGGATGATGTCCTGGTTGGAAATCTTAAAAATCAAGCCTGTTATCGGCCAGGAAGGAAGAAAATGAACCAGGGAAACAATATATTGATGAAAACCCACTGTAACTATTTTGATGCAAATTTGCTGCGCAAGAGAAGGCAAAGCCAGTCTGAGGTGTGTGTAGGTAGAGACAGGCCACACACAACAGAGTCCCTGCCTTCCTCCTCCCCACCCCCTGCCAGAAACTGTTATCTGAAATGACAGCTCCCTGCCTTCCAGTAAACTGTTGTGTTGGAAAACATTCACTTCTGCAAGACTCACCCTTCCTTCTGGAAAGAGGGTCACTGGTGAGCGGCTTCTAATGACCTTGAAGAAAAACACAGCCCTTGCAAAACGTGGCCATCAAAGTCATGCGTTTCAAGGATTTTGTAAAATGCAACAGAAATGAACAGGCTGTGTTGCAACTACAAAATGACACTTAGACTTTTTTGGGTAAGAAAATGGTCTGTATCTGTAAGTGGAAGCTGGCATTCCTAGGTGCTAGGTGGGTTTTGCTCACTCTAAGGGAAAAAAAAGATGAGTGTTTTGTAGGGGATGTTTGATTTTTTTTTTTTTAATATGGAAGCTCAGACCACAAATCAGTAGGGTTCCAACAAAGGAGAAAGAACAAGCAAGTTTCCATAGAAATAGCCGTGGTAACCTACTAATCTCTAACACTCCACAACAGCAGGCAAGGGCGATTTGACAGGCAGCAGCCTTCGGCCTCCTTACAGGAAATTACTCATTGGTTAATTAATTTCTTTGTGAGAAACCACTGCTTCAACCCTAAATCCTCCGTAGGTCTCGCATAGTGAGCAGCTCCTGGAGCGCAGGAGGCTGGCTTCCCTGGCAGAGTCTGCTTGTCATCGTCCCGCCATCTCCCAGAACGATACCGGAAGTACACCGGCAAACAGAGAGGTGCGCAGCTCCCCACTTTAGGCCTTCCCAGCACAAATCAGGCTTTTCCCAGTCAGGTTTGGTTTTCACTGCTGCACTGCCTGGGCATTCCCAGTATTGTCACTGGCAGATGGCACAGGGGTGGAAAAGCAAGCACCAGGACATAGCCAGCATAAGAGCTGGATCCCCACCTGCGTGGACACTCCTAGCTGTCTTACAATAGAAAAATCATTTACTCTTTCTGGGTCATAGTTGCTCAGCCATAAAGCAGGCACTGGACATGTGTCTCTGCTGCTTGTGAGGGCATGTTAGAGATTATGCAATACAGGAGGCAGAAAGAACAGAAAACGGAGTGCTACTGTTTTCGGAGCAACTTCTAAGTGCTGGAGCCTAAAAGCATTCCACACGTGATCTCCATCCCTCAAACGAAGAACATGGGAAAGGAATCACGCACGATGAAAGGGGAAGGGAAATATTTATAGGCACAACCAGGTGCTGAGCAGGAACTTAAGTAATAAACAAGGACTTCACAATCCAAGTTGAACAATTCAAAAATCTAGTTTTGAAATTTCTAATTTCCATGGACGTTTTCAAGAGATGGTATTTATTAGAAAATCAATTGTGATCTAAAATTAGCAAGGATTTATTGACTGCATAGGATGCATGACCCAGAAACACCATGTCCATGTTCCACTAAGTTTCTAAGGAAATCAGCTGCTGGACAGATGTGCCTGGGCTGCAGGCTCCCCCAGTGATTGTGGAAAGGCACTTTCCTTCTCCCTTATCTTCTCGAGGGAAAAGCCTACCTTCAACCTGTGGCATCTGTGAAGGTTTCCTGTAGTCTCGGAATAAACCTGGAAGCCTACGGGTAGCACCCAAGCCTCTCATGATTGGCCATCACCTCTTCCTCCTGGGACTACTTCCTGTATGCAAATTCCCACAGAGCATCCATAGGGAGCATTTCCGGCAACAGCCCGCTGCCTGAGATTATCCTACATCACCAGTCTTTGGCCAGACCGGTTCGTTCTGTTTCCAGCCACAGCTCTTGTCCAGCTCCAGGGTGGGGATTTTGCCACAAGTCTTTCACCCTCTCTTTCATATTATGGCCAGAGTCTGGCTCCAGCCTCTCGCATCCCCAAAGCCTTCTCCAGTGCCTGAGCAAATTTCTCAGCCTATGGTTTCACACCAGCCTGGGAACCTGGGCCCAGGTAAACCCAATCATCACTTTGGCTGCTTTTTGCTTTTTCAATTGCATGCTGACTGGTATTATTTTGTCCAGCCATTGACCTAATAGATACTTATTCAATCTCCCATGTCTTCTCCAGCTGTAAATTTGCCTGTCTTGAGTAGTCAAATGGCCCCAGGTAGGTTTCATCCCAGGGCCTTTGCACCTGTGATCTCCCCTGTTTCCACAGTTTTATTGGTCCTGCCTGGTGCCACCCCAGGCTGCTGTTTTCTCTCTGAGGCCCTGGTTCAAATGCCAAGTTCTCTGCTTAATGCCACTGCCTGATGTGCCCCCTCCAGCTGCTGTCACTTCTGGCACAGCGCCCTGCTTACTTTCTTTAGCACATCATAATAACCCTGTGCATTAGCATATAAGATCAATTTTGTTATCACCACCTTCTCCTCCATGAAATGTGACAAGAGCAGTAGGTTTGGAGTACGCACAGTTGGAACTCAATAAATCGCTGGCTAGATGACTGACAGTTTTCCAAAGCAGCCCTAGGCTCAGCCTTTTATACATCAGATGCCCCAGGGAATCCGGGCCACTTCCAGGGATGCAGAGTATCTGCCATCATCCATGTCTCCCGCCCCTGGCAGATGCGCCCAGATGCAGACCGGCCACTGTGGTTCTTTAGGTAGCAACAGGGCTGACAAGCAGCATGGTCCCTAAAAGCCACCTCCAAGACTTTTAACCATCTCATCTGCGCCCCTACGTTCTTACGGCAAAATACATTCCAGGACTCATGGACCGTCTTTCCCCTCACCATTTCCTGGCTACTGGGATTAGGCGCAATCTGGGATGCTTTGGGGCACCTTACAAACATCAGTCACTTTTCCTGCTTGCCAGCCTGCATCTCTGTCTGAAAGCATTAACGATCTGGTGGTGAAAGCTCCTCTGTCTTGCTGGCCCCTCAACCTGGCCAGGCTGCCTTCTCTGAGAATGAGTCCCCATGGGAGGCCACAGCCCTTGAAAATGCAGCATCAAAGGTCCTATGTGCCTTTACAAATTAGTGTTAGGGACGGCAGGTAGCACATCTTCCCCCAGTTCCCTTTTCTAGCTGCTTTTATTTTCCCTTATAAAAAAAAATGCATGGCTATTTTTGGAAAACTGGCAAGCACAGACAGGTGGAAAACAAAAGCTTCCCATACTCCTACCGCCTGAAGACAACTAAGGCAACTTTCAGCACAGTTTTTAAGTTGTCCTCTGCCTGGAGTGCGTATTCCTTTGTATGTACTGCCATGCTGGGAAGATAATATTAACTAATGTACATAAGCATTTGCAGGGCCCTGTGGACACGCTGAGCTTCTGGGATGGCTTCTTATTATTTGCACAACAAGATTTATTCTCTCCACCCTCAGCTCCTTTTCGAGAACAAAGCAATTGTAATCCCTCCCCTTCCTTAAGTGTCAAATTTTACATTACATCTTTTAAAGTAACTGTACACCTCTCGTGATACATAGCATGCAGCTACCTTTTATTCTTTTAATCGATACTTTAAAAAAATTCCTTCTCTAGGTACAAAATTGCTAAGTCAATATCCTTTTATTTATACAATAGGAGTAGAGAAAAAGTGTAAGAAATAAAAATGGGAGGACAAGTAATGGCTTCTTTTACAGTGTCAGCGAGCTGTGGTGTAGGTGTAGTTGGAGTGGCACCACCCTTGTTCTTTCAGAAACGCTTCAGATGGGGGGCAGAGGCCCCAAGGAAGAGACCCTCTCCCCGGGGATATGTTTGTCCGTCCGGGAGGGGGAGGGGTGGAAGAAATTGATCTGATATGTTAACTCGGGGACCAGAAATTCGTTTTACAGAAACAGGTTAACCACTGCTAATCTGAAAATCAGAAATGCTCCTGTCTCAGTTACTCTTCTCTCGTTGCTGGGACAAATACCTGACACTCAAAATAAAGGAAGGAAAGGTTTATTTAGCTCACAGCTCAAGACGCTGCAGGAGAGGCTGGAGCGCCGCCAGGTCCAGGATGACCCTCTCCACCTTTCTGAGAAAGCACAGGCAGCCAGTTTGGTTCAGTGGTTCTTGCCTTTCTGGCCCCGCCCCTCGGGCCCCGCCCTGGTCCTCTGGCCCCGCCCCCAAGCCACTAGTTGCTTCTCCAGCCACATCTGCCCCGTAACTCACGCGAGGCTTTGCGGGGACAGCTAGACACAAACCATAACTGCTCCCAAATCTGAACTTTTTTGAACTGGAAGAGGATGCCGCAGGAGGGAAATTCCATATTCGACCTCATGTGACAGTCAAACGGCCCGGTGCTAGATGGCCCACGACCCTGGCGCCTTCACACCCTTGCTCATAGAGGTCGAATACCCAACGGCTGAGCTGCAGCAGCGGCCTCGATGGGAAGCAGATAAGGAACACGGAGCAGATAGGCACGGTGGAATATTTATCAGTCACACAGAGAATAAAACCATGTTATGTGCAGGAAAATGAACGGAACTGGAAACCATCACCTTAAGTGAAATAAGCCAGACTTGGAAAATAGAGCAGTGCATGTATTGTCTTTTAGGAGCCATCTACAAACAAATAAATGAGTCAACACATATGCAAATTGAGAGATGACGGGAAGCTAGAGGGCAGGCTTTCAGAGACAGGGAAGGGCACTAGGAGGAAGGAGGAGAAAAGGGACAGGGACATAGAGGGAGTAAAAATAGTCCAAATACATTGTGAGTGTGTGCCGATGCACCACACGAATCTCGTCATTCTGTGTTACTGATATGCACCAAAACAAACACCGCAATCAAGGCGTGCCAAAAACAATGTACAATACAGTCACACTACGTACACAAGGTTTATACAAAATATAAATGAATTTTGTGCTTGGATTCGGGTCCTGTAGCCAAGATTTCTCTTTGTTTCTCTGTCTCTGTTTCTTTGTTTCTCTGCTTGTCTCTGTCTCTGTTTCTGTATGTCCCTCTGTCTATCTGTGTCTGTCTGTCTGTCTCTCTCTCTCTCTCTTTCTCTAAATATTCTAAAATCCTAATGAATTCAAAATCTAAAACACTTTGGTCCCAGGGATCTGGCCATTCTCCATAGGGGATAACCAACCTGCACTGTTTATATATTCCCACCCACCCCTTTCTAAAGTGCCTGCAGAAGGGACTGGCTGTTCTGTGTACGTAGATTCGAGGCCGCCACAATTGCGTACCCTATTTAAAAAGTTTTTTTAACCACTTTTTCCACTCACCTCTTTCCTTTCCTCACCTGCCCTCGTACCTACCCAGGTACCAAGAGCAGTTTCGAGACAGCCAAGTCTGTGGCCTTGATGGGCCTTTTTTCACAGACTGCAGAGGCCATGGAAGAACTTGAATCTGAGTTTCCCAGAGGCCAGAAGCTCTCTTGCAGGACCACCTATCTACAACAAGATCATCTTTTACAGCCAGTGATTTAATACATTTTTAATCACTTGTGGTGCAAGTTGATAGAGTTCTTCCCTAAGTACAAAGTCCAGAGTAGTGCTGTTTTATTTAACAAATTTGATCCCATACTGAAAGCTCCTGCAGGCTCATGAAAGAAAGTCCTCTTCAGGATTGGGCATGAAGAGTTCTTTAGAATTAAGCAAGTTAGAAAGAGGTCTCTGTGCAATGCATACCACAGACTCCTAAGCAGGGTCTAACTATGAAACAGTTGAAATCCATTGAACCACAACACTTATTTCCCGGACAAAAATATATAAGGGACAAACTGGTTACAATGCATGAATTGGCTTAGCAATCATAGCTATATGATGTGTTCAAATCAAGTACTTAAACTCGGATTCAAGCTACCCAGTTGGACTCACAGCTCTGCATTCCGGGGCTGGAGGTCTGTGTCTGAGCGTCAACTTCGCTTACCGATCATGGACAGATCACATCCTCCCCCTGAGCTGCAGCTTCCCCCCTGCCAACTGAGAGATCGGGGTAGACGTTTGTTGCCTCCTTTCTAGTTCTTTCTGCCGGTTGTTCAAGAGACCTAATGCAGGGGTCCCTATCTCCATGTGTCAGGGACTCTCTTAGCATGGGTGAGTTTCAGCTCACACTCAAAAATGAAATCTACAGGGTAGGGCAGTGGCTGCCCATGTGGAAAAGCTCTAAGGCCAGGCCCGGCCACCTTTCTTGCTGGCTTGAACATTTTAACAACATCCTGTCCTCCTGGATCTTGCCCTTTTTCAGTCCACAATGCATACAGCAACCACAGTGTTCTTTTTGAAAAGCTATGTTGGAATGATGTCAGCCTCTGCTTCTAACTCCCCAGAGGTCATCCTCCTTACTCAGAGCCAAAGTCCGAGTCCTTTAAGAGGCCCTCAAGTGCAGAACGCTGGGCATGTGGCATCCCTCTGACCTCCCTCCCACCCTCTCTTCTTGTGTTCCCAGCGCAGCTATGTCAGCTCGTGGTTTTTCAACCATGGTCCCCATGCTGTGGTCCTGGGGCCTTTGCAGCTTTTAAAGCCTCCACCTAGCTCACTCTCTCATTTTTAGGCAGATGTCTGATTAAGCACCCACCTGGAGGCTCCCCTGGCCTTTCTGCGTAAGCGTATCTCTCCTCCTTGCAGTTCACAGTCTGCTTTTTTCCTGGCACTTGTCCTCATCTAGCATGCATTTTGCCTTTCTTTTAACTGCCTGGGCTGCCCACAGACATGGCAGCTTCATGAAAACAGGAAAGCATTCTGTTTTCCTTGAGGCCTAGGTGCTGGTGGCTAGCATCAGAGCTGGCTCCTGGTGGAGTGGAGTAACCAACAACTACTCTCAGCATGAGGTGTGCTGTGCGGAACCAGATGAATGGGCGAGGGACACGTCACACCTCTGCCCAAGAGCCACTTCTGTTTGCTTCTGCTGCCCATTTGTAGATGGGCCCTGACACCTGGTGCTCTACTGGAATTTATTCACCTATTTATTTTCTTAAAAAAACAATGACTGGAAATAAGTTCTGAAAATAGGGTTCCTATTGGGCTTTTCTAAACATTGATTGTACCTACAGGTGAGGGCATTTGATGCTAACTTTATGTGGCGCTGTTTAATTCAGGTCACAAATGCAGAATGCTAAGGTACAACAGTGAAAGATTACCAGTGACAAGTTACCACCAAAGACTCATATTGTATTTTCCTGTTTTGGGGAAACACCTCTGAGGGAAAGTAGAAACAGATTTTGCAGTTGCAGAAACAATGGAAAAATCAGGTGACCCTATCAGTATCGAAGAGGCTGATTCTCCTGTCCCTGAAAACTAGTACTTGTTCTGGAATCCCTCAGAGCAAAGAATCCTTCTCCAGGCAAAGTCCTCCCTGAGAAGATGACTGGTTTCCTCCTAAAGTAAGGCCAAGGATGGAGTTCACATCTGGAGTCATTTGCTCACACTGGGTATGAATTAGGCTCATGGTCACTGTGTCCCCCTCCTCACCGAAGAGCAGGGCAGGACGCAGTAGGACCGGCAGAGCTGACTCTGCCTAAAGCATGAGCGTGTTCTGGCCGTATCTCTACATTGCATTAATCAGGTATATCAAAGGAAGCGTGTGCTGAAGAATCGGAAAGCCAATTCAGGCCAGCCAGGGCATTGCCCACTTGCTGGGAGTTGTTCACTGTCCCATGTGCTGAGACAAAGGTAAATCGTCAGTTCACGGTGCCTCTGGCTTCTCAGCAGCCTCATGGGGTCTTTGTATCTCCTGTGTAAATGACCAGCAAGTCACACCAATAGGAAACATGGCCCTTGTGGGGCACAGATGGTGGTGGGACGAGCAGCGGCCACCCGTGGTGGCCCTATGGTAGCAGCTCTTGAGGTGAGCTGGAGAGCAGCCGCGCCCAGCCCTGGTGCCCAGCCAGGTTCCTCTCCTGGCTTGTCCCCGAGGTGACTCCTGATCAGGCGATGAGCCTGGTTCACTTTACCGAGGCCTCACGCACACTGTAATACTATGATATATCATTTGCTAAATGTTAGCTCCTGGGATTTGTTGCTAAAAGTCTGAATATCAATAATACTATTTGCACTGCCGTATTTTTTATTCTGTCCTTTGACTTTTTCCTTCCCCTCCCCTTTTATCGGAGTATATGCTCGCATTGCATAACACGTGCATTCTTAGCAACGATCAGCATGTGTGTACAACCTCCCGAACCTGTTTACTTCTTCCCCCACCCCAGCTCTCCCTAGCCCGGATCCCCTTCTCATTTCCAACGGTTTATTCCTGCACTCTGCATCAGCCCAAATGACAGCACAGGAGAGTTCATCAACGTGGTTTCCAATTCCCGTAATTCCTGGAGAGAAAAAGGACAGGACAGTGTTTCCAACAGGCTGTGATGCAGTTCACACCAGCCACTGCTGTGGTGCTGGTCTGGGAAAAGGTCAGTAGCCGAGGGGGCTTCGGAGAAGACTCGGTGCTTCCACTAGGCATTTTGGGGTCCGGATAACCTCACCCTCAAGATTCTGCATGCCCAAGGAGACTGGCTGATCTTTTCACTCTTTGCAAAGAACACCAAAGGACTTCATTTAAAAAACCTTCGGCTTTCCTTCACATAACTGAGTATCCTTCCCAAACACCTAAATGGGCTTCTTTCTTTGAACTAGATAAGGGAACGAAAATGCTGCCAGGGATACTCCCCTTCCAACCTCAGCATAATCGAGAGACTTGAGACTTGCCTACCTCAAGTGCCAGGCATTGTTGGGAGCCAGGACAGAACAGAGCAGAGGACACACTATTTCCAAAGAGCTTACACTTTACAGAGAGAAGAGATGGAGATGAACCCAGAGATGGTTGACTTCAATGTGTTCAACTTGTATAAAGTCAGAAGAAAGCCCACGGCTCTACCAGAGCATGTAGGAGGGAAATTTAGCCCCCTGCCCCTTTTTTATAGTGAAAGAAAAGTTCAGTTTATGATACTGGTGTGAAACATAGCGACGTAATGACGCGTAGCTCAGGGCACTCCCTCAGAAAACCAGTATGTGACTCTTCAATTCATACTTAAAGGTCAACAAAATGTCTCAGGTGACAAAAAGATTGAAGAGTTTAGTTTAAATAGGTGACAAGAGTTGACGAAATAGCGGAAAACAAAGATATTGAATTTTCCCCCCCTTTGAAGATGAATGGATGCTCAGCTCTTGGCCACATTCTTGGAGGAGGTAAAACAGGAAGTTAGAATCACAAGGGGGGAGGCAGTGACACGATGAGTCACAATTGGGGCCAGTGACAGCCCCCCAACTCCAGATACAAACTGTTCGCCACAGTAGCTGGTCCTAATAGAACAACATGAGCCTACTTGTAAGAGAAAACCTGAATTTGAAGAACTTCAGCACTCTTAAATTGGGGAAAGAAAACAGGCAGAAAAAGCCTAGTGCCAGCCAGGTAAAACAACATCAGCTACAGATAAGCCATAGAAATTCCATCGCAAATGAAATTACCATGTTGTGGCTCTTTGGCCCCCGTATAAATAGAATTATCTGACCAAAGGAAAGATCGGGAAAACAGACGAACCGGAGAAGATAAGCACAGACCCAAAAGAAGGGAACATTCTTAATCAGTCTCATAAACTGAGTAAAGAAGCTGCTTGGGGTTCACTTAGCAACCGCCTTCAGCTCAGATCATGGACTCTGCTGCAAGAGTGCTGCAGTTCTGGTCCCCCGAGAGCGTACGTCAGTTACCTCTCATAAACTAATAGTGCCCCAAGTATCGGACAATCCTGAGGAGGTCGCAATGAAATGTGGCCTCATGGATAGGAACCTGAAAGCTTCTGGTATCTAACATCAAGCATTTTCTCAAAAAAAAAAAAAAATGTCTTTGGTGATTTTAATACCTAGGCTTATAAAAGTTAGCCTGTGTTGGTTAAGTTAGAAAAAGAGCTGGTAAAGCATGACAAAACTAGTCATGCAGGAAATGAGGAATCTCAGGCAAGGAAGAGTAGCGGTCATTGTCCACGTCAGTGGTCACTTGGGGTCTGCTATTGTGGACTGGGAGCCTCTTGGTCCTCAAGACACAGGCCAAAGCTCATTCTACAGGCCGGTAAAAGCCTTCTGCTATCTCAGCCTGTAATTTCTACGGCTGGTTGAGAAGGGAGGAGAGGGCATATTTTTAAAAGTTAAAATATGAAAGCCACCAATTTTCTTTGCTCTTTATGGCTCCTTTCTTTTTTTCTTTTTCTGTATGTAGGCCAGGGTCTACAGGGTCTCACTACACAGATCAGACTTGTAGTGATCATCCTGTTTTTAGCCTCTCAAGTGCTGGGATTATAGGCGTGTGTGTGCCACCATACCCAGTCTCAATTGCCATCCCAGCATGCCCCAGGGGTGGGCAGGGCCAGATGGCATGCTGGGATTGAACCCCAGCAGCTGTGCTCTGCCTAAGCAGGCTCTTTAGTCTGCTGAGCTACCGGGCCGGCCCTTATGGCTCCTTTCTAAAGAAACTGAATGTGCCACTGTGCAAGCTGGTGTTAGTAGCAAACTTAATGTCACACTGATGATTTGAGGCGACTTGGCAGACAGCAACATGACAAGAGCAGACCGAGGGCTCACTAGGTATCGCTTCTTAATGAAAATGGACACTTTCTAAAATAGATGGACACTTCACAGTGGCAAGGTCCTCAGATGCCTACACTTTTTAGATCTTTGTTCTGCTTAGAAAAATGAAACAAAGAGGGCCGGCCAAACAGCTCAGCAGATTGAAGCACCTGCAAGCAGGCACAGGGGCCAGGGGTTATATCCCTGGGCCTGCCGTGTCAGCCCCACCCCTGGGGCTCACTGAGACTGCA
>PVKN010024218.1:0-14517 GCA_004027915.1 Capromys pilorides
GATACACACTAAGTCGGGGGGAAATCAGATCTAAGGACAGAAGTGATAACTGAGGACTTTGATTCTTGTTTATTCCAGTTTTAAATATTGCCCATAAGGCTGGGAATCGAGAGCAAGCTTAGCATGTATGAAATCCTTGATTCATTTGCCAGTACCATTAAAAAAGATAAATAAATAAATATTTATAGTAAGTCCACATATGATATTAAATGATATCTAAGCTACTAGTGGTTTTATATTAAAATTAACAATCAAATATTAGCAAATTATATGGGATAGTCAAGAACCTAATTCTCACATATGATATAGATTACATCTCCCATGTTTGTTTAAAGATCATTCTAAAATATCATTTGTGTTTTGGCTGTGCGAGAAATCAAACCCACCCAGGACCTCACACATGTGAGGCAAGCATTCTGCTCTTCAGCTTTACCCTTAGTCCTAGTCATAAAGTCTTATAAAGCTAAAAAATATCAGTCCTCTTCTTTTTCTCCTCTTCAGAGATAATCACTGTTTTATAATTTGTATATATCATTCACATAATTTTTTCCCTTTATCAAATATGTGTGTGTTTTTAAAAATACTGTGTGGCATTTCGTGGTTATGTGCAGGGAATGTTCACATAGGCCACATGTTCCCCGTTGCTTCCTTCTAGAATGTCATAAAATCAATGCTGACATTCAAATGGCATATTTCCACTTTACTCAGGCTCTGGGACCTCAGTCTGTGAATCAAATTGTTCAGCACTGAAAGAGAGATTCTATCCTAACTGTGTCAAGATGACAACTTACAGAAAAATATATTCTTCTTAAGATTGCTGTATTTTCTTCTTTTGGGAGTATCTTGATAGTATTCCACAATTTTTGAATAGAATAATAATGTTAGTTGGTAGGAATCAGGGTAAGAATCCATCATTTCCTCCAGAAAATTACCTTACATTTTGATGCTATGAATTGATCTAAGGGCTAAACACATTATCGCTGAGCCACACCAACAATCTCCAGAAAGTTTATTTTCATTAATTAATTATTTCCTTTGACTTAAAATCTTTTATGGTTCTGCTTACTAAAACTGAGCTTATATTGATATCCACAATCTATGTTTATAGGGCTATAAATAACATTATTGTCCATGATGGTCATTTAGCAACATCACTTTTATAACACATAAACTGAACAAATCTTTACTTAGCAACTTCAGCGCCCTAGCAGTACAGTAGTAAATCTGGCAAATATGTGCTTGTCTTCATAGAATTTATAGTCTAGTAAAGAAGAGTCATTTGACAAGTAGGTGTCATTGGGATGAAAATTATTATGCACTGAGCAGCTCAGAATGTTGGGGACTTGCAAGAAGAGGATATGACCAGCTGTAAGGCTTTGAGTTGTGCAACGATTTTTATTGGATCCTCAGCTCAACCCTGGATAGTAGAGTGGGACTTTTGCATTTAATAAAACAGGCTCAGTGAACTTGTTTGCCTGGTCCCTGTGCTCTGCAACATCCACGCCTAGAATCTAGTCCTCAGTTTCTGTTCCTAAGCTCTTTCCACTAAAGCCTACAGGCCAGTAAAAGCAAATCGGATGGAATTAATCCTGGATATAGATAAAAAAGGAAGATTTGTCATCGACCTACTAAAATTATGCTTTAGAAATTCTGCCTAAAATATACGGTCTTTAGTCACCCTGCAAGACACACATTAGGGAAGGAATTCTCCATGCCCTCTGTTTCTGTGATGACTGGAATCTGGAATCCTGAAGCCTTGCACCTGTTAAGCCAAAGAATGAATCTATAGTTCAAGTGCTGACCCCTCGGAGCCTCTGGATGAAATTGTCCTGGGAAAGCACCAAGGCAAACCAGCTCCCATCAAGAGATTTATGTGGAATGCCCCACAGACTAACCAAGTCCTCCATAGAACAAGAGCTATAGCACCCAGAGAAAAGAGGTATTGGAAAAGAGGAAAGACAGAATTTACAAAATTTATGTACAGCAGCCACCCTCTAGGAATGGGAACAGTACTACCCACTTTGTAAGTGTAGGTTGTATATAAAGACTGCCTTCCAGGGAGTACAAGGTGGAAAGATAAGGAAAGAGGAACCTCACAGTTGGGAAACTTTGACAAACAACCTCAGCCAGATGACCAAAGCTAACATCAGTAGCAAAAGGTGGTGTTGGTAGTGTGCGCTCCTTGTAAGATTTGATAAGAACAGCTTCCTTCTTCTCCAAAACCCATCCCAGAGTAATCATGAGAAAAACATCTCACAAATGGAAGGAAGGGATATTCCGCAAAGTACATGACTATAAGCATTAACTATATTATAGCCATCAAAAACAAGGAAAACCTGAGACCTTATTGCAGTAACGGTGGACACTCGGGACACCTGATGGCAAGTGCAACATACAAATTCTTTCTCAGAAAAAGGAGTAAGTGATAAACTAAGGAAATCTGAATTAAGTATGCATTTTTAGCTGGTAGTACCATATAAACTTCAGTAATTTGCTTCATTAATTTTAACAAATGTACTATATTTTTATAAGCTGTTCATCATAGGAAGAACTGAGTCCAGGATTTAAGTAGATGTTACATCATGATAGCGAATTTCTGCTAAATCTAAGGTTGCTCTAAAAAGCAATGTTTACTCTTTTTAATAACATTAACACAACAGAAGTAGCAAAAGAGTTGAGCTGATACTGTATCAAAAAGCACATCCAGCTCTATGCTCATTGGTGAAATGCAAATTACAACCACAATTAGATGTTATTACACTAAACTAGTAGTACATAGTGCTAACAATACCAAGTACAGCTGAGGCTGCAGAGCCACCAGATTCTCATACGCTGTCCATAGAATGCAAAAAGGCACTCCGGAAACCTGGCAGTTTCCTGCAGGATGTGAATAACTAAGCTGTTGCATATTCACTTCAGTGAGTATTACTATTCACCTATAAAAAGTAATAAACCTAATGCACATCCCTTAGATGAATCTCAAAAGCATGCCGTTGAGATTTTTTTAGAGCAAGAATTCAAAGGCTGTGTAGCTTATTATTCCATTTATGTCACCTTTGGAGATCAAACATGTGGATAACAGTTGCATGACTGTAATGCAAAGGGTGGCTGGGAGTAGTGGGGCTTTGCTATATTCCAACTGTGGTGTAGTTATATGAATATGCACATCTTAAAACTTGTAGAAGTGCCCACCAACTCAAGAAAAACACCTCATTTTGCCATATCTAATTTAAAATAAATAGAGAAATACTCTAGACAAGAGCTCATCTCTGTAACAATAAGATTTTAGAAAATGCCCCTTCTGAGCTCGGGAAAGCCTTCCTCGCACAGAAGAAGAGGTGAGGCCTCATCTGTGGGTCTAATGCAGCAACACAGCTCTTCTGAAAGTGGTGGAGGATACTTAAAGGTTGTCAGTTATACCATGGGTGATTGTCCCTCATGTTGGTGTTTGAGTCAGTGAAATGCCTAAAGGAAATTTTCTAACTTTCCAATGTGCAATAAAATGGTGTTACTTTATATTAGTATTTTTTCTCACATTTATAAATCACAGTCTTTAAGTGTATGGTGATAAATCTCTCAAATGAGTTTAATCCAGGATTTTCATAATTTGATAAAAATCTTTTATCCTTTGAGCATCTGTAAAAAATCTCCCACCTGTCTTTTGGAGACGTCTGTCCTGAATTTTGAATGAGATCTTCCCAGTATATGTGTTTGTCATGGTTTCTCAGTTCAGTATTTGTGCTGGACAGGTGTTACCGTGATTAAGTTGAAGATGTTACACAGAAAAAGTAAAAAGAGGAATAGAAGTGAGAAAAGCAACTATACCCTAGAGGCATGGCATTATAAGGGAAGACATGCCTAATCATATTGTGTTAATTATGAACTGCCTCAGCATCAAGGCTAACTACAAACTCATTGGTCTGGATAGAAATTAAAATAAAATCTCTATTGCAAAGTTAGGGTGTTTTTTAGTAAATTATATTTATCTGTTGAAAGATCTTGTGTCCTTAAGAAACACAATATTCACAGGGTTTCGATGGAGCAAAATGAAGTTGGGCCCAGCCGAGACCTCCTGGGAGGTGATGCCCTGGCCTTGGTGGTAGAAACAGAAATAGTGACACCAAAGTGACTCAGAATGGCACATCTGTCTCCTAGCAGATCACTGTCAATTAAGGACAGGAAGGGCCAGGTCCCAGGTTTCACATCTCTAATCCCAGCTGTTCAGGAAGCAGAGTCAAGAAGATTCCAAGTTTGAGGACAGCACATTCAACTTAGCAAAACCTTGTCTCAAAATAAAGCTTAAAAAGGAGGGGAATGTAGCTGTATGACAAAGGGCTTGCCTAATGTACAAAAACCCCTGGGTTCAATCTCCAGTGCCACAAAACAATAAAATAAAAAATATAACACATCATCTAAAAAAGAGTTCTTCTCCTAGAAAATACCTGCCAATCATCAAATTTAGAAATGGACTTGTACCCAGAGTGTGTAGAGAATTTTTAAAACTCAACAGTGGTTAACCATAAGCAGTTAAAAAGTAGGTGGAATTGAGAGAGCTTGAGTCTTTTGGACCTACTGTAATCTCCTGGCACTTGAGAAGTTGAGGTTTAGCCTCTGTTAAGAGGTGTAAACCCCCTATTAAATGTTTTATATCCAAAGTGGGATCACTAAGCTTTTGTTAAATCTAATAGCTGCAAGAAGGGTCCAGTTTGAAAAAAAAAAAAAAAAAAAAAAAACTTTGTTTAAAAGGTCGTAGTCATTGATTAGCTAGCAGAGATGCCCTCCGAGTTCCCTACTACTAGTATCTGAAGCAAAGTCGACCCTGTGAGCAAACTGAAACTGTCACTGTGTCCAGAGACCACAGGTTTCAGTGAAACTGGCAAGCTCTTTGTGGTCAGGGGACTTGGGCTACATTCTAAGGCCTGCCACCGAGCACTGACTCTTGAATCTCTGCACTTTATAATGGAGGTAAAATTATCTATGGCATACAGGTGAACCTACTAATTAAAGGTATAATATATTATGGTCTTCTGCATGTAAGCCAGGCATGCCAGGTAGTAAGACCATTTGTAAGCCAGTAGGGTCCTAAACTCCAGATTTCTGCCAAAGAAATATAAGGAGACCATAGCTGGATCGAAAGGAACTGATGCCAATATAGAAAATGTATTTAGGGAGGATCAAATTAATGAACAATCCCTGTAGCTGTGAAGGTCTCTAGCCTGCGATGGGTTTCGAGGAGTCTGTGCCTACTATGATGGATAGCGTGCCCCCACCTGGGACATTCGTTGTTGGGGAGTGGCTGCAACTCCCCAAAAAAACACACCAAAGTTATTGTTTCACATTTGCCAGTGAATCAGTAGCAATGAAGAGACTGGAGAGCGTCGATGCAAAATCAAGGTGACAGTTGCACCATGCATCTTCTAAAACCTTGGTGAACCTCCTCCTGCCTCTGTCTGGTTCTGACGTTCACCAGTAATCCTTAGCCTCCTTGGTTTGCAGTGGTGTTGCTCTCATCCTCCATCTGCAAATGCCACTCTCCTCATAGAGCTTCTCATTTTCTTCTTTCTTAATGATCTGTCTCTCTGTCCATACTACTCCCTTTATAAATAAGTAAATGTTGGATTAGGGCTCATGCTAGAAACTTCCATTTCAACTTGATTGCCTCTGTAAACACCCTGTCTCCAAATAAGTGCATTGCTGAGCTACTGGAGGTTCATTTCAGCATACCTTTCATTTGGTGAACATAGTTTAAAGGGTCTCACCCAGTTACCACTAGGAATAGGTCTTTATTGCAGTTTTGTGTTTGATGTACTTAGTAGTAAAGTTGCCAACTTGTTTCATAAAACAAGTGTTCTGGATTTCTTTATCCAAGAGAAATGTCCTATAATAGAGAATGTGATGAAAGGGAAACTGATCTTCCACATGTCCGGCTCTTTCCTTACCACGGTGCTTGCTATGTGCATATGGAGAAGGCGGATAGGTAGGGTATAGGAATAGGCAAATATACACCCTGCAGAAGGCCTGCCATCCTACCCACTTGACTCCTGTGGCCCTCTGCAGCTATATATGTGATGCCTTCTACTAGCCAGGACAGCCAGAAAATTCTGGAACTCTTCACAGTGGCTCAGCCAGGAGTGGGCAGCACCAGGACATGTTCAGCTCAAGTCAAGTTTGTGGTACTTTACGGGCTCTTTATGGGCTCAGTTTCCAAGCAAATTGAAAGCTTTTAAGGAGCAGAAAGCAGCATTCTGAGAAGCAAGGGTCCCATGATCATGATACTTCCCAGGCCAGAGTATGGCTGGGCCAGTGGCTCCGTCTCAATTCCTGCCATGGCCACATTCCCCACTCCCATAGCTTTTTGTCCTTGGCCACCCTTGCCTCACTCAGTTTTCCTTCCCTGTGTGATCACTTACACAAGTATCCTATATCTTGCGTCTAAGCTGGCATTTTTCTATCACAGAGCTGATACAAAGACAATTTTCTGGACAATGCTTCTAAATTCAGTGTAAGAAAGAAAGGAGGAAAAAAGTAAGTTATTTGGGTTTAGGGTGTTTTGAATGTCACATGCTCTGGGGCTATCCAGGTGGCACAATGATATGCTCAGAAGAGAAATGGGCCACAGAAGCTACTGCTCGTAAAATGGTACCCAAGAGCTTGGGAGCTAAGGAGTTCATTTCATGCAGGCAGATAGGATAAGAACAAAGCCCCAGGGAGCACCAGTTTATTCAAAGTGGGACAGAGCAATGGAGCCAGGGGTGAAGGCTGAAAAGTTAGATGAATAGGAGAACCACGAGGGATGTCACAGAAGCAAAAGGAGCAGACAGTTTCAAGAGGAGAACTAACCAGCGTGTCGGGTACCGCCATGAGATCAAGTGTGGTGTTTATTGAATCCTGCCAGAGGTCAGTGGTGACTTTTTCCAGATCATTTTAGCAAAGTGGCAGGTGAGAAAAGCCTGACCACGAGAAGTTCAGGGGAGAAATAAGCAAACAAAGACAACAAAAATGAATTATTCTTCTGGGAAAAAATGCCTGTGAATGAAGAGACATTTGGTGGAAGTTGACTGAGAATGCAGACTCCAGGGGAGAATTTTCAGGCATATTTCTAAGATATCGGGAAGGAACCAGTACCAATGAAGAGACAAAAACTCTGAAGGAGAGATGAATAACTGATGTATAAAGAAAGGATGCTGAGTGGAAGGGAGGGACTGGTATGTGAAGATGATGGAACTTTGAAAACCGAGACACCTTATTTTGCCGTGTGTGTGTGCGTGTGTGTGTGTGTGTGTGTGTGTGTGTGTATGTGTGTGTATCTAAAAAGACAAGAAATCTTCTTCTAAGGAATATTATGATATAAAACATTTGATTTGAACCTGTCCTTGCAGGCCAGGATTGGTACAGTGAGTGCTGATGTTAAAGTTTTGACACTAACAGGAAGAGGAAAAGTGAGATGTTCGGTAACAGAAGTGGCCAAGAAGAAAATGTGGGCTGAATCCCCAAAAGTGATGAGTTCACAGTAGAGGAAATCAAGAGAGGTCCTCAGGTTCAAAGATTAAAATGGGTCCAAGTCTCCCATAGCAAGCCAAGGACGGACACCTCACATGGTGCACGTGTATGGCGGGAAACCAAGAGACTGTAAGAGTCAGGGCATTGGTGGGGTGATAATTGGTCAGACCAGTGTGTAGGAAAGTGGGTCAGGAACTGAGGAGATTTGCTAGGGCAGAGGCTTTCTTTCTTTCTCTGCTGAATAAAGTAGCACTCTTGGTGTTATCGAAAAGGAGCAAAAGTTTAGTAAGAGGCTGTAGGTGCAGGTAAAGTTCTGGAATGGTCACTGAGGAATAGAGCAGGAGTGTGATCAAAGACAAGTACAAGAGAGGTCTGTTTAAATCAGAACGTAGGAGTTTGCAGTAGTACCTCGCCTCATAGTTGAGTCACTGTCTCCACTGTGCTTGGCAGCCCAGGTGTGGTCACAAAGCGATAGAACTGTGAAATCGATATCACCTGACTGGTATGGCCAATGCCCAGGGCCCAGGTAGCCAAGGAGGCGGGGCAAAATGAAAAGCAAAGACAAGCAAAAGAAGCATTTTTAAACATACATATAAATAGAAGCATAGAATTATGTGAGACGGCAAGTGTAATTGATTAAATGAAAATTAACATAAGCCAGTTTTTCCATAGCACTTCTCTAAGTCTAAGCATGAAGTCTCTGAAGGCTGTCTTGCTCCCCACTGCATTCCACAGACTTCTCAGTTTCCTTGTCCCTCTCAAAGGAGAGTGGTTTACTCTGTCTTCTCATTGCAGTTATCAGAGAACAAACTGAAGTTCTAGAGCTACTTTTTCAGTGAGTACATAATATCTAAAGTGATTCAACTGGTAGACATTAAAAACTCAGAGCTCACAATTCTGTATTTTCTGAAGCAAAACCACTGATTATTTCCCATGAGTATTCCATTAACAGAGAAAAAGCAGAACTCCACAAGCTAACCTAATTTGACATTTACTTTAAATATGCCAAATGTATTTATCTAGATTACCTTATTATTTGCCCCAGATCTACTGGATAATTAAAGGTCGGCTGGAGAATAAAGATAAGATCATGCCCGTATTTTAGTTTAATGAATAGTCTAAACTGCTGAAAGTGTTGTGTTGGGACCAGGGAGTTGGACTGGAGGCATGGAGGAAGACTGAACTCTTTTGTTCAAAAATCAAAAACACAAACATAAAATCTTATTTATTGTACATGACAAAAGAGTTGGAGGAGGTGATAGAATGATATGAATCTTTTCAGCTTTTACAGAAACATGGCTTTTGGCTCATTTATTCTATTTAATGACATTATATTGCATCATAAAATGTGAAAAATTAAGCTTACTCTGAAGAGAAAAGAATATTAGCTCCCTATACTTACTGGAAATTAAGGCATGAACTATCTTAATGAGGATTGATGGGGAAACCTGGATAATCTGAGAATTCTGCAAATGTGTGTGCCTTTTTGTAGGCTTCCAATAAATACTAACAGACAGTCACCAGAATTTAAATTTGGTTCTCTACTCCAACTCTCTGCCTTCTCCCTCCTACTGCAGTTACCTAAAATTATGCAACCCCAGAATGCAAGGCTTAGAACAGAACTTATGTTTCTGTCTCTGTGTGGAATGAATTAAACTGCAAGATGGCTGATCTGGAGTGCTGTGGTCCCGAGCCAGCTCAAAAAGTGACCAAAATCGCTGTGCCTATTGTTTGGAAGGAAGGATGACCAGGTTTAGGGAGGTAGTGATGAGGAGGTTGGGACGGAGCTCAAGGTTTTCCCCTTTTTTCTGAATGGCATCAGTGTGGGTACATGGCAGGCAGGGTGTTTTCGTTCATGCAAGGTCCACCAGGAAATTTTAGGATAAGCTTGTTCCGTGGCCAGGAATGATCCTGTGTACATGAATGGAAGGAGACCAGAGTCAGAGTCTGAGGAGAAAAGCTATCAGAGCTCAGATAAAGTCACCCATGTCATTGATAGAAGCAAGGAAATTTAGTAGGACTGAGAGTATAATGTCTGGATTTTGAACATCCTCTTCCAAAAACAAATGAATCAGCAGTCCACATAGTCAACTCAGATGAATGTTTTAGTTTTCCTTCTTCCTTCCCTGGAACTTTAAAAGATCCCTTTTATAAAACTAGACACATAAGGAATGGCCAATATGTCTAAAGGCCAGCCACCACAGGTAACTCTCAATAGCAGCATGCCTCCTTCATGGGCTGGAGCAAGTGAACTGACTTTGCTAAGCTTCCATTCTTCAGACTGGACAGGGATATAATGATACCTTCTTATTAGGGTTCTTCAAGCACTAAATGAGGTAATGTGTGAAATATCTACCATAGCATGTAATAGCTTCTCAATATACCTGTCTTTCCCATTCATGAGTAAAACACTCAAACAACTCAAGTAGTATTTACCTCTATTGAAACCCACCATGTTGAAATGAGGTAAAGCAAGCATGCCCTTTCCCAGTGTCTCACAATGAGGTTCTTAAATTTGGTCTCTGGACTAGTACTAATAGCAGCACTTAGGAACTTACACCCCACCCCAAACCTAATGAATCAGAAACTGATGAGGTAGGGTCTGGCAACCTGTGTTTGAAGCCCACAGCCCTCAGGCAAAACCTTTATACTAAGTTCAACCTTATATGTACCTTATATGTACCTACCCTTGTGATATATATATATATATATATATATATATATATATATATATATATATATATATACCGTATATGTATACCTTGTGTTAGCTATATTTCTATATTTTTCTTTTATCTATTTAGTGTTGGGCTTAATTAGGGTCCAAGCCCTGGACTTAGGGAATACAGCGTCTTCCAAACTTTTTTCCCATTGTTAGACTATGTGTTCAGTCATGTATCCTAATCAAGTCTGGAAAATAAATAAAATTTATCATGGTCCTGTTGCATGAAACTAGTTCTTAGAGGAAGGCACCTCCTCTTCCCTTCTTCCCAACTGTATTTGAGGACTGAGTATCAAAGCAGGACACCTGGTAATCTGCAGTGCTTTCAACTCTTGCATAAATCTCAGTGTCTCAAAACCTGTGGTGACTTACCAACAGCCAAAGATAAGCTTTCAAGTGCCCTTAATAGCTTACCCTGAGGGTTGCAAGAAACAGGGTCAGCTCACAACCTCTAACTTCTGCAGCCTATGGTGAAGGCGAGCCCACAGGAAATGTGGCCCTACTCTTTTTCCCCACACCTAATCATTTGCTCCTGTGTCAGTCCCGCCTCACTGTGGACTTTGAAGTGACTCATCAGCAGGTGTCTGTCATACTGTGGGTTAACTGCACCTGTTCCTTCTCTCTTCCACTCTTTAAATGGAAGAGAAAAACAAAATACAGCCTTGAGCTTCAAACACGCATTCACAAATGAGCCCTTTTCAACAGTTCTCAAGGAGATTCAGAAAACAAAATCAGCTCTTTCTGTCTTGTATACACAGTGGCCACCAAAGGATAAGCATTGTTCTGTCAAGGTCCAGTGCTTGCTAGAGTGATTGCTGGAACCTTCAGGGAAGAGGGATCGTGTTTATAATGAGAGAAAATGGGTAATCAAAACTCCGGCCTTCAGCTGTCAGCTCTACAATACAATATGTCAATTGGAATATAAGCTGGCTTTGACAAGAATACCATCTTGTTCGCTTTAGTCAGTCCTATTTGGAGCAATGTGATTTAGGCAATGATTTTCTTCACAGTAAGTGAATGCATACCAACAAAATCTATTAGCTATGAAAGTTGTGGCATTGATTTTAGAATAAAATGCTGTTTGAAAAGAAGGAAGTCATCTTCTAATATCTCCTCTTCTGACAGCCCACACAACTCTCAGGAGAAATCACCTTGCAAAAGTATATCCCCTTTATAATGCCCTAGTAATTTACCTATCTTAATAAGCAGACTATAGACTCTAGTCTAAGATCATCAGAAGTTAAATTAAGAATATATACATATATTATATATATTTGGTACAAGGTCTACAGGGTCTCACTACGTAGATCAGACTCATAATGATTCTCTTGTTTTCAGCCTCCCAAGAGCTGGAATTACAGGCGCACACCACCATGCTCGGTCTCAATCACTGTCTCAGCACACCCAGGAGGTGGGTCCGGCAGGGTATGCCAAGGATTGAACCCAAGCCAGTGCACTCTGCCTAAGCAGGAGCTTTAGTCCACTGAGTTATTTGGCCAGCCCATAAATTAAGAATCTAAAACAAGCAGTTGTTTAAATTCCATCAGTTTAGCAACGAATGTTTGGTTTAGAATTATTCATATTTCTGTAGGTTCCTTATAGAATACATTGTGCTTCCTATCAACGAATGTTCTACAAAACACCTGTCCCTGCAACCAAGTCACCAAACCTATATTTCACACATTTCAAATTATTGCCTGCTTTGCAACAGATGTGCCCTTCTAACAGTGTTCTGTCATCAAGAGAGGGACCTTGTAGATTGTAGATCATTATTTATAGACTTTCCAGGCATGAATGATGTGAAATCTACATTTCTTCCAGTATAAGCACATCTGTAATCTAAACATGATCTGTTTGCATGTTTGGACATATTTTCATAATATTATTCAAAGACAAATTTGCATACAAATTGGTTTTTAATGGATGATGTAGTTTGGGAATTTTGCAAAGGGAACAGTATAATACAGGACATTTTATATGATTATTTTATAATGAATCACCCAAGAAATCATATACAAAGAGTGTATGAAATCTTTCCATATACTTAAGACCAAATAATCCAGCTGAGGGCCTGGATCCTAAAATCTTGTATGAGTGCAGCTGAAAATCTAGCCATAACAATGCCTCCGACAAGTCCAACTGGAGGCCTAGAGCCCATAAGCCTACTTCATGGATCTGTGGTGGGAAGGCCCAAAATTCAGTGGTGGCAGCTAAAAAGTTGGTAACCAAGAGATGAAGGACCTGTACTAGCAGACTGAAGGATCTGGAATGGAATCAGGAAGCAATACTCAAGGTAAGAACCAGAGCTCCCTAAAAAAGTACCATAGCCATCCTCAACAACAGTGAGGTTTTAAGGTCCTCCAAGGATGAGAATAGCTGAACTCCTGTCAGAAAGCTGACATTATAAGCTTCTCCAAGAGGCTGAGCAGTGTACCCTATTCCCCTCCAGAGCCAGGAAGTGATGCTCAAGATGAGGACCAGAGCTCCCCCCAAATTAACTGCAGCTATTCTCAATGACAACAGAAGTCTGGAGCTCCTCAGATGAGAACAGCAAAGTCCACCAGGAAAGCCAGCATGACAAGAATAGCCCAAGAGAACCAGCTGCTTCCAACAGCTTCTCCAAACATCATTCCTAACAGCCTCTCCCAGTTCTTCTCCAGTTCTGCCTCTTATGCTGCTGGAAACAATCCTCAACTGAGCCTCTCACAGCCAGTATCATTCTTGTTTAGTGCAACTGGGTATAACCAGTTGACTACCAGTTGGCAACGTACCACAATGGATAAAATCTATCCCTTTTAATTCTTCACAATTAACATCCCTACTCTCCCCTAAACAACTATATCTTCACAGCACTCTGGCTTTATTCTATCTAATAAGAGATATTTCCTCAAGTTTATGTTTTTATAAATCAAAATGTTGTTTCAGTTTAGATCTTACATTTCTCTCAAAACCTATATGTTGAGGACTTAGTCTCCAGCACATCAAGATCAGAAGTAGAATTTTTGGGAAGTGATTGTATCATGAGGGCTCCAATATAATAAAGAGACTAATCCATTTTTTGAATAATCCGTTTTGGATCCATACCTTAATGTGCCATTTGGAGATAGTGGAAA
Organism: Capromys pilorides; assembly: GCA_004027915.1. NCBI lineage: Eukaryota > Metazoa > Chordata > Mammalia > Rodentia > Capromyidae > Capromys > Capromys pilorides. The sequence goes on from PVKN010024218.1 coordinate 13,336, forward strand.
ATTTACAAGGTGACATATAGTTGGAAACAGTAGATCACTAGGGGAATGTTTCCTTCAGTCAGAGTAAACCTTTCCCCCTGGAAGTTGGTTTATCTCAGGTATTTTTTCACAGTAGTAAAAAGCTGATTTATATATAGTCAGATTCATAGAATTTTAGAGGGTTAAATGATATATAATGTACTGAGCCTATAGAAGGTGCTCATTTAATATTAGCTCATATTACTATTATTCTGCATACACTGACCTGATCTTGGAGGCCTAAGGTCTGAAATTTTATGTTGGGGTTTCTCCATTTCAGTACTGAAAAGTTGCCTCTGTTTTCAGATAGCTAAAAAAATTTCAATCATTTTAATATGTGCATATTTTGTATATGTAGATATACATGGGTATAATGAGTGAATTTTTATTTTAATGGGAAAACTAAGATTAAAATACTTATCCAGAAAAATCTTTCTTTGAATTAGATTGTGTGGTTATGCTTGGGTTCCCATTTAAAGATAAAGATTAGTAATATCAAATGGTATCTTCAACAAGAACTTTGCAAAGTAGAAAAACAAAACAAAGACAACTTTTAAACTTAAGCTGATTTGGGGATATAATGACAGATAAGTCTAAGGGGCCTTCTCTAGGCATCTTATTACTGATACGCGTGAGCACTGGAACAGACCTGAAGACCGTGGGGTGGACCATCACAGCACGCAGTTCACCACACCACTTGGTGCTATGGTCACCACTAAATGCAACTCCATTCCAAGAAACCACAATTACCAGGATAATCTCTGGGTCTCCTTTTGTCAACATTTTAAGACTCTCTAACATAATTCTGAGATACATTAGAACATTAATTTATTAGCTATCTCCAGAAACATGTTCACAAATATACCTTTTAAAAATCCAGCGGTAGCTCTGCATAGCAACACATGCCTGTAAGCCCCACACTCAGAGTGCTGTGGCAAAAGGATTCTAAATTTGAAACCAGACCAGACTTCATAGCGAGGCAGTATTTCAAAAAATAAAAATATAAAAATATAAAAAATCCGATACCTTAAATGGGCATTCGGTCAGAGCTAAATTCTCTAGATCCAAGACAGAACCTTACAGGGGACTGCAGCAGTGAATGAAATGGAGAGTCAAATAAAAATTCACTCATTATATCCACATATGCCTGCATATATAAAATAT
>PVKN010024219.1:0-14517 GCA_004027915.1 Capromys pilorides
CTTCCTCTTCCTCTTCCTCTTCCTCTTCCTCTCCTTCTCCTCCTCCTCCTCCTCCTTCTCCTTTTTCCCCTTCCCCTTCCCCTTCTCCTTCTCCTCCTCCTCTCTTTCTTTCTTTCTTTCTTTCTTTCTTTCTTTGCTTCTTTATTTTGTATGAAAGCAGCATTCCAATTAAGATAGCTACTTGCTATGTTAGTCAAATTTTTATTTGGAAAATAGGAAACATTCCAGATACACTATGTCAGAAGTTGTTTAGAATAGTTTTTAGCTAGCCAGCAAGATAGCTCAGTGGACTAAGTACCTGCTTAGGCAAGCACAGGAATGGGGTTGCGATTTCTGGTACCCCATGCTGCACCAGCTCTGCCCGGGGCATGCTGAGCCAGAGACTGGGTCTGGACATGGTAGCATACCTATAATTCCAGCGCTGGGGAGGCTGAGTCAGGAGGATCACTATGAGTCTAAGCTGCATAGTGAAACCCTGTATTAAATATATTTTTAAAAAAAGAAAGGAAGGAAGGAAGGAAAGAAGGAAGGAAGGAAGAAAGAAAGAAAGAAAAAATAATAGTCCTTGGGAACTTGGAGAATAAAGATCAGGAAGACTGTTTCCATGAAATCTAGGAAAGATGCCCATAAAATCTGAACTGTGTTCAGAGGGAAGGGTTTTTCTCAAGGGTCTTTGAATACTATGGACACAATTCCTTTGGTGTCCTCCACAGATGCCTACGTGTGCTGCAGCTAGTTCATGGGCATTCAGTGTGGTGTCCCTTCACTTTGACTTTCCTGTGTTATACAGACAGTGCTTATTAGGGGAGCCTGACTGACAGCACACTGGCAAGGCATTGTGGGAATGTAGTCCTAAGGCTCTACGCCTTGCACTCTGGTGAGGAGCTTACAAAGGTGGAAATGGTATTGAATGTTAACTAATGTATGGAACAAAAGGGAATTATTTATCTTTCATCATGGCTAGTTCAGTAGACTAAGAAAAAGACACTAAAAAATAAAGCTTGAGAAAAATGAAGCTACCATTGTTTATAGAAAATTTGGTCTTCTGGGAAGATGGCTGAGTGGTGAGCAGCAGAGGAGTCTCTGAGATTTGGAGTGTGATGCTGGAATAGAGCTATGTGAGGAAAAGGAAGAGGAAGAAAGTGGGTCCCTGGGACCCAGTGAAGCTCCCATGTGAGAAGTACAAATTTGTATGTATGAAAAAATATAAGAAAAAATTTAAATTTATTAAAATCTTATAGAAAATAATTTGCGTTCTACTACGTGCAAAGGAATTAAAAAGGAGAGTTTAAGAACATTTCTGTACAGCAACAAAGTACCTAAGGTACCAAAAGATAACATTAATAAAGAATATGCTTGCCTGGCAAGTGCAAGATCCTGAGTTCAATCTCTGTTTAAAAAAAAAAAAAGAGGGCTGAACAGATAGCTCAGCAATTAAAGTGCCTGCTTAGGCAGACACAGGAGCCAGGGTTCGATCCCCTGCATGCCCTGCCGACCCTACCCTCCCAGGTGTGTTGAGTGACTGAGACTGGGCATGGCAGTGTGCGCCTGTAATCTCTGCACCTTGGGAGTCTGAAAACAGGAGGATCACCATGAGTCTTTTCTATGTAATGAGAACCTGTAGATCTTATACTAAAATATATAAAAAAGAATAAATAAGTTGTAGGGAAACAAGGAAAACAACCTTTGGAAAAACAAAACTTAGTAGAAGGTTATACCATGTTCATTGTTGAAAACATTCCATATTGTAAAAGCAGTAGCTTTTTCCTAGCAAATCCATGTATCCAGTACAATACTGCTAAAATTTCGAAAAGTGTTTTCTAGTATTTTGTTTGTTAATTTTTACAGAACTTGACAAACTAATTCTAGAACTTCTACAGGGACTATCTGTCACAGGTACCAAGATATGTTATGAAATGATGGTAATAAGTATTATTAGTCTAGAAGTAAGGTATTCAAGCCTAAATGCCTGATATCTGAAATAGATTATCTCCTCAGTATGGAAATAAGACAATAGTGCTTTCTATATAGAGAAAAAAGTAGATATTTACCTCATAGTACATGAAAATATCATTCCAGCTGAATTAAAGATCAAATGAGAAAAAGAAATTGTTATGATTCATAGAAGAAAATATGAGAGACTACTCTCATATGATAGGGTTATCAATTGAAAAGAAAGGCTCTGATAGGCTTGATTCCACAAAAACTTAAATTTTGGAATACAAAAATCACTATACACAGGGAAAAATGTCAACCAGGGAACATCAAAAAATAGCAGGCAGGGAGATTGTAGCAAGAAATATAATTAGCAAAGGTTTTACATTGAGTGTGCAGATTTTGTATTTTTTAAAATTTTTTATTATATTGTAGAGAAGGGTCTGACAGGGTCTTCAGGGTCTCTCTACCAGACCAGACTTGTCGTGATTGCCTGCTTAAGTCTCCCAAGAGTTGGGATTATAGCTGCACACCAAAACGCCCAGCCTCAGCTGCCCTCTCAGAGTGCGCTTGGAGTGGGGCTGCTTGCAGGTGCTTTAATCCACTAAACTATTCGGCCAGCCCTAGAGTGCAGATTTTGTGAAGAGCACAGAAATCCACTGGTGTATATCCTTGAAAACATTTCAATACCGGGATAGTTCAACATGAAGAAAAATATTCACTATAGTCATTTCAACTCTTGGTTCCTATAAACAAATGTCTAGCAATTAAGAGAATGGCTAAGAACATCGTGTTTTACTAATACACTGCAACTTCAGATGAAATAAATAAATCACAGGCTTCCATACAGAAAGGCGACATCATAATTTTAATGCTGAATGGAAACAAGCAGATTTCAAGAAGACACACAATATTGAATTTTTTTTCTGTACAAAATATTGCTGGTATACTTAGGCTGTGTTGGTTTATGTCTAAGATGGTCAAGATCTAAAAGCATACATGAAGGTGAACCCAAATCTAAGACCATTTGAACATGTTCAGGGGAGTCTATATTCCAAGAAGTTCAGTTATAATATACGTTTCTTGAAAATCAAATGAAAGTGCAGGGGTCAGGGGTTCAAGCCCTTAGCCTGCTGTGCTGGCTCCGCCTCTGGGACATACTGAGATTCAATTGAGACTGGGCATGGTGGCTGACACCTGTAGTCCCAGCTTTTGGGCAGCTATAAACTGGTGGATTACTACAAGTCCAATCTAGTAGTGAGACCCTGAACACCCTGTAGACCCTTCCCTAAAATACAAAAAAAGAAAGAAAGAAATCAAATGAAAGACATAAATGGTCAGTAGCAAGTATGACAAATGGTACCCAGTTACCCAAGTCAGTGCGTGCATGACAGTGTTCACTTCTATATGCTTTAAATACTTTGTGAATATTAATAAATTAAAAGTGATGGAAAGGTTAGACACCCTGATGCCCAGGAAACCAGAGTGTTGCACTCTAACTCTGACGCGATATGTAAAACAACTGGTGAAACATTATGCTGTGAATGAGTTGCCTTCTGGTGGGCTGTGTTACTAACGATGGAGTACCATGTTCTTTCTCAAAAACTCCTCCTGAGTTCCAAATGACCTCCTTTTATGCCATGATAAATTGGGGATTATAGACTATAGCAAATGTTTTTGTACATGTGACCTCTTCCTTTATGGTGAGATACATGACCAATAAAGCGGTTGACAGGACTATTAAGGAATGATGACCCCTTTGACCTTTTGAGAATGGCTCTGAGTTACTAAAGGTAACATAAAGCTTTCTGAATCATTAAACGAAAATGAAATACTGTTCAGTACTACTTTATGGCCACTATTATAAAGTTCCAAATAATAAGACAAAGTTCATTTAAATTGGAAATTCACTTAATTGGATTCCTTATCCACTGTGATTGGTACTCATTAGAGTAAGTCACCAAACCCCAAAAGACCCTGTCATGCACTCCTACTCTTCCACACCAGCAGGACTTCCTAAGTGTGGACTCTGTTCTGGATGTTAAATAAGCACATTATTAACAGTCATAAAAAGTTCCCTTTTCAAACTGGAATAATCAGCTATGTTTCTCTTTGGTCAGGAGTCTGACTGGATTAATTATAAAATTATTTCCTGTTTTATAGACATAAAACTCAAACTTGGTGAAGGCAGTGTGGTAATAAGTGGCTTAATATATAATTAAAAAACACTCTTATGACAGTATAAAACCTGAAATTACTCTTTGTGAAATGAACATGTCTTTGTTTGCAAGATTAACGCGATTCCTAGTGCTAAGACTGGCAGCAGAATAGCTGGAGCAGTATGGCGCCTGGATTAAACTTCTCCTTCAGGCATCATGAAGCTGTACAACCCTGAAAGCACAAATTCATCTCCCTGCTGTTGGTTTTCTGGCAGCTTTCTCCACAGAAGAGTTTGAGGAACAGAGCCTTGCTTCTGAGACAGAGATGTGTTTTCACACCTGAAGTGTAATTTCACACCTTGTGTTTCTCAGCAGATAAGTGTATAAAATAACACATCAAACTGGAATAGAAAAGATCAACATACAAAGAAAACTGCAGGTTGTAATTCTGTTTCCTACCTCACAGTGCTCCTGGAGGGAAGGCAAGCTACAGAGATCTGTAGATCTGCGTTTTAAGAAGTGTGACTGGTTGTCAGGTGGGGAGGTGGGCTGTAAACTCTAGTCAACTTGCTGCCTGCATTGAGAAGAATGTAGAGAATGAAATTGGGAAGTGCCATTCTGTTTTGTTATTATTGTTTTAGTTTTTTTAAGAACAACATATGGAGCCGGCGAGATGGCTCAGTGGTCTAAAGAGCCTGCTTAGGCAAGCTTAGACAACCACAGGGACAGCGATTTGATCCCTGGAACCACATTAAAAAAAAAAAAAAAAAAAAAACCTATGAATAAATTAAATAAAAAATAATAAAAAATAAAAATAAATAAAATGAAGAACAATATATACCCCAGTTAGGAGTAATAATTGTAGTTCACAGCAAAGTTTTTAAAATTGCAGTGTGTCACTTTTAGTGTTTTGTTTTATTTTATTCTTTTAAGTATTTGATACAGGGCCTCACTACGCAGCTCACCTTGTAATGATCCTCCTGCTTTCAGCCTCCCTAGCTCTGTAATTACAGGTGTGCACCACCAACATTAGGTCATTTTAAAATAAACTATAATTGAGGAGATAGTTTTATTTGTACTGATCTAGTCAGGAATTTCAGCCAAAGTAGACTATGTTGTTAAAAGTTGGAATTTTTTCTTTTTTTTAAAATTAATTTTGGATATTGTTTTCTTTCTATTAATAACTACGAATATGGCCTTTATCACTCTTTTGTAGAATTCTTGTGCAACAAGAACTGTAAAATCAGAGGTTTAGCTTCATTTTGTAAGTTTGAAAACCTGAAGACAAAAGAATAAAGAAGGTTAAACTTCCTGATTAGTCATTGATCACAAAATATTTGTTGAAGGTCTAACACCTTAGGCATTGGCGGGGCATGGGGTACAGTGGTGAGCGAGGCAGTCCCTCTGTATACCACTGGGAACTACTAGTTCTTGCAATCAGGGGGGCAAGCGCTGATGAAAAAGATGGTCAGTGTTGAGACAGATTCCCACCGAATTAGGGTGAAGACTCTTGGAAGGTTATTTGGACCATAGGTGGAGGGAGAAGAGGTCAGCAAAGAGTCCTGGGTACAGTGGCATCCTAACTGGTCTTAATAGAGGTCATGGACAGCTGCATGCTAATGGAGATGCAAGGGCATGGTCAGCACCTGCAGCAGGGAAAGAAAAGAGAGCAGGTAGGCTGGAGTCAATGAGATAGTCCAGTATGCACGGAAGGTGAGAAATGTGTCTAGGTGTAAAGCAGGAATTTGTCTATAAAAAAATGACTGATCAATCAATTGGTGGGTAGGATGAATGTGCTATGCTTGCCTTGTTGCATACATGAACTATGGATGGAGGCATGTCCATGTTCACAAATACCACTGCACATACAGCTGCCGCCTGCATAAACATCTTGTCCAAATAGAGGTTCTGACAACCATCAGTAATGTGTCCACGTGAACTCCTAGAAACCTTAGATACTCAGGGTAATAACTGGTTTCTTGAATAATTCACAAAAGGCATGTTTGCCCAATAGCAAAGACTGAGCCTAAAGGCACTGCTCAGTTGTTGAAAAGAGAAATTTGCAACTCATGTAGATATTACAACTGAACTAGCAAACAGAATGCACTGATGTTTTGTCGTCTCCCTCTCTTGTTTTGCTTTTGCCATAGATACATACGGAAAACTCTTCCTCCTCAATTCTGTGGGTCAAGAGATGTCTCGTTGCAAGACATCCCTGCGCCGTGGTCAGCCCAATCCCGTGTACAAGGAGACCTTCGTTTTCCAGGTGGCCCTTTTCCAGCTCTCCGACGTCACACTAATGATTTCTATTTATAACAGGCGTACTATGAAGCGTAAGGAAATGATTGGCTGGATTGCTCTGGGTCAGAACAGCAGTGGAGAGGAAGAGCAAGATCACTGGGAAGAGATGAAGGAAATCAAAGGCCAGCAGGTGTGCAGATGGCACACACTGCTGGAATCCTAGACGGGTCCATTTGCAGTTATGTGCTCGGGATTCACCACTCACCTGTATTCCTGGCTGTGCCCAGCAAGTCAGTGCACCCAAGCAAGCTTTCAGGCTTTCAAACAGAGATTTCACTAACCCTAAAATATTCTGAGTGGGAGCTGGGGCCTCTACCATTGGATTTAGATTTAAATATTATAATACAAAGCTGCAATACCCAGCTAAGAGTACAGCATGGAAAATGTTGCCATCGTTGAGCCATTAGGGATGAGTTAATTTGTGCTAATAGATGACTGAGTCTGTGTTCACATGATGCGATGAAGCATCTCCTGCTGCTCTCTGCTTCTTGGGCAAAAACTTGAGATTTCAAGGGAGCTGTTAAATGTTACTATTTACAATCACTTAGGTGTATGTTGGAATTTTTTCAGTGCAAAAGATTCCAAAGTACAAAAATGAATTGGGCTGGGGGCATAGCTCAGTAGAATAAGTGCTTCGCTGGCAAGTGCAAGGGCCTGAGTTCAATCCCCAGTTCCACAAAAGAAAAAAAAAGAAAAGAAAAGAAAAAGAATCAGATGCTAAGGCTCATTGAAAAATGCAACTGTAATCTAATTTCACATTTTTCTGTCTCTCAAAAACCTATTTACTTAAAAAGTAAGAGTTCTGAGTTGTGCTTATAAAATAAATTTGTATTAACCATGTACCTCTTTTTATATTATGGTTTCTATGAGATTTGGTTATATGAATCATTTTTAAACTGGACAGAAGTGAAAAGCTTGTAAAGTTTGTTTCCTTTTGCATATGTAAGATAACAAGTGTGTAACTCTTAGAGTTTCTATGCTGTCTTTTTCACCTAATAAATTCCTAAAGAATGTGAAGAATCCCCCAAAACTCTACTTTCAAATTTTTCTCAGTCTAGTTTGTTTGGGATCATACTTTTTCTATAGTCAGTGCACATACATATATTTTGAGAGTTTTCTTGCATGTAAAACCTGGTCATTTTCATGCAGTGTTTGTTGTCTTGAAAACATAGGGAGTTGCACACACAATAGGTCTGTATTAAAGATTTGATTGATTGACTCTCAAACATCTGAACACCTGTGAATAAAAAGATATTTTTCAGCTTGTATCAAATGACTTTTTTAGCATCTGAAGTGCCTATATCTGTCATCTGTCATGGTATCTACAGCAACATATATTAGTCACCACTTTCCTCTGGGCATGTACTAGTCAGAGAATTGATCAAGTATGGGTATGAGCATGGGATTTTACTTAGGACTGACTTTTGCATATTTAGGCTGTGCATGTTTACTTTCTTTATTTCTGGGTCTGAGGTCTTAATATCAGTTAATTTAAATGGCAGTAATATAAAAAGGGAGGCATGCACATTTAACCTTATGCCCAACATGCAGCTTTTCTGAGCAGTTTCTCAGTGGCTTACGTTTAGCTTTTACATCTCAGTGCTGACTTTCTATCTATGTCAAGAGTAATAGCTAGTGATGGGTGTATACAGTCAAAAACACATAGCTCCTCTTCCGCTCTCCCTTTGGACAGATTGTAAGCATAGGATGTAGCAACCGAAGCACATATTTTTATGTTTCTGCATCTAATGGCTATCCTGACAAAATCAGACTAGGGAACTGATAACTCTACTGTGATTTCCTAGCTCAACCTTTGAAAGAAATAACTTTGTATTTAAAAAAATCAGAATTAGAATACATTGCCATCTTTATTTCTTCTCAAGTTGTGAGTATTTCATACACACTGCTACTCTGTTGTTGGAAGTGAGTAATGAAACCATGCCCCCCTGGGTTTTTACCCTACCTTTCTTTCGAAGACCTCAAAGTGCTTTTCCAGTATCATATCCATTAACCGCTGAGTGGTCTTTGCAGGGTGGCTATACCATTGAGTAGAACTGAGTGCAATTGATTAAGCAGCAGCACAAAGAATTGGCTTTTCACATCCCTTACTCTCTTTATGCCTTGTGTTTAAAGGGAAATAGAGCAGCCTCGTTATGCTTTGCTTTATGCCGGAGCATAATAGCAGCATTCACTTTAAAATTTACATTTGAAAAAAAAAAACTGTATATTGTGCACGCAGCCTTGAGTTTTTCCCCTTCATCCTTTCCTGCTGTTCATGTTGCCTGTGTCCCTTGTTCTGTGGTACCCAGTAATCACCTCTACTTCATTTTCTGCTCCCTTGCACCACCCGTTTTAAGGTTTCCTACTCATGTTGTGAAGATATCATTGTATACTTGAGCTGCTTTTCAATAGTCTGCTTATGATGCAGTTTATAGCAATGCGCATGGTGCAAAGGGAAGAGAAGCCTCAAAAACATTTTTATCTTTATAATTTTTCTATATTGGTGCTACTCACCATATAGGATGTGTCTGCATCTTGGATATACAGAAATGTTCACTCTCAGCTGACTGTATAAGCATAACATTCTAAAGACAGGATGCTGAGTTTTTTTAAATCTCAATTTGAAATTCTAGTTTAGGAAGATCTTTTGATTTCATGCACTTAAACTCTTTCATTTTCTTGGCAAAGTCTAGACATAAAAGCATTTAGCATGTTTTTCCACTGGAGCTTTTACATCCACATTTGCTTTTCAAAAGAGTTATGAAAGATAATTAGTTGGTTCTTCAATGACAGAGCTGTTTTGGACTATATCATCTAGCTCATGATTAATATCTCGTGGGGAGATCTCACACGGAAGCAGCCGTGCATTTGGAGTGTCGATAGTTCGTTCAATAATTTTCCTAAAGAGCAAGCTTTTTCAATAATGCTGTTGAGAGGAAGCAATGTACTAGGGTTAGGATATCTGCATCATACTGTGCCTTCTTTAGAGCATTAGTTTACACTGGATCGAGAAGTACTAGTTTTGCCCATCGTGATGGTAGTTGCTGCAGTCCCTGCTTCCCTCTATTGTACAGTTCTTAAATGGACCATTCAACAGGCAGCTGAACACCTGCTCTCAGCCCCCTCGTCTTCACTGGCTGCCAGAGTGTGATGCCCATTTCTTTTAGACCCTATTTTTTCTGACACTGCATAACTGCCTGGCAGGGGTTGGCCTGGTGGTGGGTGGTGGTGGTGGTGCTCCTGCCTTCCCTAGCAGCAGAATTTGCATAGCCTTTGGATGGCTCGTGCTTGGTATTCCACCTGCACAAGGCCAGAGAAAGAATCACCATTTTATTTGCAAAAGGGAAAGGGTATGGTGTTGCATATTCATCCACCTCAGGTACCACTAACTCTGATATCCTGCAGTGACAGGTAAGGGGTTGACTTCAAATGGTGATATTCTCCCCAGTGCTAGGTGCTACCGTGGGCTTGAAAAACACAACTTCTGACTTTTCAATACGTAGATCTCACAATATTTTAGAAATAATTATTACCTCTTCATCAGCCACTGTGATTTATATCATGGCTGTACCAGATCTTATTTGAGACCTAAAATTCTCTCCTGGCTAAGCAAACTGTTCTTGAAATAGAAATTACCATCGGGGGAAGCAGAAGTGTTTCTCTAATCTCACCAAATTAATGTAACGGACATACAGGGTAGCCATCGAGTTCTGAATTTCCCCCAAACCTGACTGCCTCTTCGCAGGAGAGGACCTAGTGTGCTAAGGTACAAAAATTGAATTGAAAAGAATTACTTGCAAGTGATGCGAACCCAAGTGGAGGTATGTGCTTTGCTGATAAGAAATGGAACTAGAAAAAACATGGTGTCTTTGCTTAGTTTTAATGAAACTGTGATTAAAGCGTGTTCCATTCCTGTTTGATCCAAAATGATAGCAAATGATAGATTACCCTGAAATGGCAAAAATGTTTTTATTATCTGAAAAGTTAATTATTTGAATAAAAATCTAAAAAACTCAAAAAGGTCACACAGGATGTGTATGAAAGAATTAAAGAAGTCAATATTGCCAGATACACTAAGCATCAAATGGCATATAGTGAAGAAAAGTAAACCAGTCAACCAAAAGATATTTAACATGAACCAGCAATCATGTTGCCATGACTTGTAGAATTATGGAAACTAATTAAAGATGGGGAAATAAAACTGGTTAAATATCATAAAGTTGGCACAGACTGTGTGATTTTAGCCTAGGTTGGATGGACCTCTGCTAACCACTTGACCTTAACAAAAAGACTTAGGTAGTTCATGCCCTGCTGTCTTCACTGGAAAATTAAAATAATACCTACCTCATGAGGTCTTCAGAATGATATTAGTAAAATCCCAGTTGTGATGTGCTTAGCAAAGAACTAGGTAGTGTCCATGCTTCTTCTGGAAAATCTTGCTTGAGAAAAAAAACATTTCTTCCTTTTTCTAGGGAAAGAAATGACTAGAGAAAATGTCAAAACAATTTCCAGATACTTTAAAAGGATAGGATCAGGAAGCTATCCTGGACTTGCAGAGAAAGTAGGTCTTATCCAGAGATCAAGCCTGGCATATGACATATGGTATGTAGAGGCCATTGTCTTTGATTCCAATTGAAGAATAGCACACTCATTGTCTTTTTCTTCTTCATTTGGAAGAGATGTAAATTCTGGGGGCTTGTGTGCACATCTTATTAAATCACACCCGAAGCTTCTCCTTGCTCTGTAGCTTCTCCAGAACAGGGTACCATGGGAAAAATAGTTAACAAAGATAATGACAGGACAACGTATTTGAACTTTGAACTTAAAAGTAAAATAAATGCTGTAGTATTATAAAGACTCCTTTTTAAAAATGATTACTTTTTAAAGCATATATTATATTTCCATTTGATAGCCCTGCAGGTAAAAAATCTTAAATGATCCAAGTACTGTTTCTTTAAGGAATCATACTAAGTTCCCTTAAGTAACTCTATACATGGGCAATAATTCCTTTATAAAGTAGCTTTCAAGGATTTTCTGTTGTAAGTAAAAGTATGCTCCGTTGTTCTCAAGTGATTGAAGTCTTAAGTGTGGAGAAATGGTGTGTGAATTTATAGAAACTTTTGTGGACCCATGATATGGCAATGGAGTCAGGACTAGCGACTTCAAGTTTAGGTCACCAGGTGCTATGAGTCGGGCATTTGCTCTTTGTGATTTTAAACCAACCATATCTGAGGATGCAGAACTAGGGGGCTGCATTCCAAATATTGGGCCATTGCCGAGTGTTCTCTTGAATGCCAGGCTTCCCAGCTCAAGAGAAAGATAAAACACTGGAGAAGAATCACTTCGCTTGGGGATTTTAGTTGGAAATAATTCAAAGCATAAGAAAGTGAAATAATTTCAATGGAGGTGAAAAAGGCTGTAAAGTGGCTTCCCACAGCAGTTATCCAGAATGTAGGGTTCTAACCAAAGGATGTGGCACTTTTTCTTCTTAACCATATAAACCTAGTCAGAATATCCACCTACAATGAGCTGTGATACTTTAACTTAGACATAAAGATAATGACAGGAAGGTCGTTATTCGTTAATTGAAATATATTTATTGGACTTTCTTTCATCTAGAGTTATGTTATTTGGGATAGCTCAAGCAGATGTTAATATCTTTTCAAAGTGTTATGACTGTGTACTGAAGCCATTGATCATCATAAAGCTAGTGCTTACCAATATATAATCATTAAATTGATTTAATTACTTGCCATAAAGAGTAATTTCTGGTCTTGGGTTATTGGATAGAGGTGAGACATACCAGCTTACTTTGTTTGGGAGAGCTGTAAACAACTCTGCATTTGGTTACAAAGAGGAAAATTGCCTGAAAACATTTGGAAGTCTTTTAAAATAGAGAGACCTTCCTGCAGTGTTGGTCCTAGGGACTGCACCTGCCAGGCAGGCACTGAGCTATCTCCCTGGCCCTCATTTTTTACCCTTACATCTTGAAGTTTGTATATGACCTCAACACAGAATCCACAGTCACAACACCGGGGCTGGTGCTCTTTCCACAACCACTTTTCTCTGCTTCCTAAGCTTTCTCCAGGGAGTGCCTGTTCTGGTTTTGTCCAGGTGACTCTGGCGATGCCTGCATGCAGGCTCGGAGTTTCTCCTGCTGTGGTGAAGTTGGAAATTCCTCTTGTTCCCTGGGGTCACAAAACAGTATCCTAGACATACAGCCATTTATATTTATAGCTACTGAGAAATAGTTTGTGGCTTTGTAGAAGTAACCAATAGGCAGCCACAGAGGGAGGTGGGTGTTGTTCTTGAAGTAAAACTGCTGAGCAGTGCTAAGTCTTGTCCTTCGCTCACCAATGCTACCTGCAGCTCTGTCAGAGCTTTTACTTCATGCCGTTGAGCAACAGAATTACCAATTCTACTTCCAGGTTATGGGAAGACAGAACTCCCACTGGTATCTGCATAATTATGCATTATTTGTGTCGACTTCATTTCTCCTTACAATGACTAAGTGTTGTGTTGTTGTTTAGGTTTAACAAAACTTAATCACTGAAAAGACCTTCAGTTTAATAGGTTTCTATTTCTGAAATAGAGGTTGAAGGATATATATGAGTAAAGGAATTTGTGTTTAACTTCTAAAAAATATTTCTTACTATGTTTCTGAATAGTTTATCATCGATTCTGATAAGGACTATTGGAAAATAATAAATCTTTCTATTATCCTTTCATTGTTTGGCTTAGTGCATGTCTGGAATGGTTTCCTTCTCTGAAAAGTAAAGGATTAAAGAAAAATGGAAATAATTATTCTATCTCTAGTTAAGAATAAGTATTTTTGTTGGTTGGTCTAAGCTTCTCTTGAAAATAGATTCATGTGTTTTGTATCTGAACAGAGAGTACAGTGTTCCCCTTCTGCAATGGAATGTGTCACAACATGAACTAGAAATATTTCTGACTTTTTTTTAACTGATTGCCTTTTTCATGGCCCTGAGTTAGACCCTATGACGCTAGGTCCACATATGCAAATGCAGCACAGTGCTTCTAGGTGTTGTGTTTTGTTTGTGGTATGGGGAATTGAACCTCGTGCCTTGTATGTGCTAGCTAGGCAAGTGCTCTAGCACGGAAGCACACTCCCAGCCCTTTTAAAATTTTGAGAGAGTGGAGGCCGGGGAGATAGCTCAGAGGCACAAGTGCCTGCCTGGCAAGTGCAAAGTCCTGAGCTTGATCCCCAGTTCCACAAAAAAAAAAAAAAAAAAAAAAAACATTGAGACAGGATCTTGCTAAGTTGCCTACTAGGATTTCAACTTGCAATAGCTGTGGTTATAGACATGTGCCACCGCTCCCAACTAGTACTGTGTTTTAACAATGTTGTAACACTTAACTTTTGAATGAGTGAACTGGAGATTATAGATGCCAGATAAAGGGATGATGATATAAGCAAAGAGCCCTGGATATCTCTTTCATTTTTATTATAACATGTATTATTTATTAAAAATTGGACTCATATAGGTTTTCCTTATGAAGTGAGTAAAGACCAATTGGAATGTTCCTAGCAGGTTCATAGAAAAATAATTATTTTCTAATGTTGATTTTCAAATCAATCCAAATCTGCCTCATGACGCTTTCAGTTTCTTAATAGGAGGCACAGACTGGAATTTTCCCAGTGAATTTATTATGAATCTTAATGTCATAAAAGCTCATTTCAAAAGTCTACTATACAGGCATCAAGCCATGCTAGTTAAGTTAGAATTTTTCATGACTGAAAAATTCTAGTTGAAGATAACAATTTAACGTTGCCAAGTTAATACCCCATTATAAAAGTGGATATCTCTTGTTGGATAAAGACCTTCATGCTTTCAGAAAGAGAGCAGAAAGCTGTAAATGAAATCTAACAAGGCAAGGCACATGTGTACTAGCAGGATATTTTCATGAGGGTGACTCGGGATAACACTCTCCCATTCTTCTTTTTTAAAAATTTTATTCATTTTAATGAGAAAAGAGATAAAACAGTAGTGAAACAGTTTCCAGACAGGTTAGTAGGACAGTTACAATAATTAATACATTGTATATTGTTGTGTTCATAGTAGTTATTCAGAGGACAAGATGAAGACATGATATTTTGTCT
>PVKN010024220.1:0-14519 GCA_004027915.1 Capromys pilorides
AAGTGACAACACTGAGGACTAGAAAAAACAGATAGTTTTCCTGGGGTAACATATATTCATTTATTCTGCCATTTATTCATTCACTCAACATTCACTCAAAAAATATTTATTGAATGCCGACTTTATCTGGTCATAGTTGTAGATACAGTGATATAGCAGAATATTAGTCTTCTAGGGTTTCTGTAAAGAAATGCCATGAACTGGATGGCTTAGATAGCAGAAATTTATTGTCTCCCTTCTGGAAGCCAGGTGTCTAAGATCAAGGTGTCAGCAGGTATGACTTCACAAATAGGCTTGTGAAGACAATCTGTCCCATATTTTTTGGCCTTATAGTTCACTATCAGTCCCCAGTTCTCTTGGCTCCCTTTAAAGATTTAATAGATATTTTTGGAGCATCTACTATATTACAAACAGTTCTTGGAGATAAACAAAAATCAAAATCACAATCATTCTTGCTGTATTGGAAAATTTTTAAACTTCATGTATTATATTGGATTAACCGTGGTAGCTCATTCTAATTTCACTTTGTGACTTTTCTCAGTGACAAAAAGGCCATGCATCTAGCCTCTAATGGAATTCTCCCCATCATGGGCCATTCAAGCTTCACGTAAGGCTCATTCTATTGGGAATGCCTTAGATGGAATTGTCCTTTATATCAATTTAAAATCTGATTTTTTTGTATACGTACTTGTTTACCCTAGAAATAAAATATCTTTCCCCTTCCAAGTGATAACTTTTACATTTTGGAAGAAAATCTGAATTCCTATTCATTTCTTCATTATCTATTACTATTATATGCAGCTAATGATCCCTGCAGCTGTGACCTGCCTCTGAGTAGACTCTGTCTCTCTGGTGATGCACAAGTGCCAGGCCCAGGACATATGGGTTGCATACATGCTCTGAACAGTGTTGCATTCAGAAGAGTATGACTTGCTGTAGTACAGGCATGCTTCCAGTAACCCAGCCCATGGTTCCATTAACATTAATTATAATGATGGTTTATATTAAATATTTAATAAATACACTTTTTTCTTCAATATCAGACTTTCATGTTCATCATCTTCATATTTCATCTTTCTAGCTTTGATCTTTCAGTTGAACTCTTGGCATTATTTTTTAATCTTTTTTTAAATCTGTATATAGTATGGGCTTTATAGGGTCTCACTACATAGACTGAACTCATAGTAATTCTCCTGTTTTCAACCTCCCAAGCACTAGGGTTACAGGAGTGTGCCACCACTCCCAGTCTCAATCACCATCTCAGTGCACCTTGGGTGTGGGGCTGGCATGGCACGACAGGGATCGAATCCCGGCCACTGCACTCTGCCGAAGCAGGTGCTTTAGTTCGCTGAGCCATCAGGCTGGCTCTTGTTTTTTAATCTTAACTCCAGATCAATTGCAGTATGAGAGAAAACAGAGTCCTTAGATTCTTCACTGATGACTCTCACTGAGTCACCTAATTTCCTGAGACAGTGGTTTTATTCATTGGGAAAAACAAAAACAGCAAACAGAAAAACATAGAGGAGCTAGTCTAGCACTAAATCTTCTCCAGAGGATTGTAAGACCCAAATGTGACAATTTAGGTGAAAGCATTCCATAAACTGGGAAACAATATTTAAATGATAATAACAGTAATGTCATTGGTTTTCTTCCCCATTTTTGCCAACCATGGAGATGATAAGCATGGTGTCTGTGGCTTTAGCCAATTTATTGACTCAAGTGCCAAGCACATTGAAACCAAAATATTAATCAACATTCTTTAGGTTTGTTTACAACCTGTTACGACTATCGGAAGGTACTGTGACCCAGCCGTATAGTTTACCTTAGCCACAAAGACTGTGAGAGCCTGACTGCATGTCAACATGCTATGGTGCAGTAGTTACCATCAACAGCTCTGAGGCAGACAAGATTGGCTTCAATTTCAGCTCAGCTATTTGCCTAAATCACTTGATCTCACTGATCTTCTGCTTCTTATCTTTTGAAAGGGGAGTTAAACAAAATACTTGTCTATGAAGGCTGTAGTAGGGTAAACAAAATGAGACACATAGAATCAACATGTTGAACAAAATAAAGTAAGTGTTTAACAACCAGTGGCTATATTTATGACATTACTATGATATTTCTCCAGTTCATCCTCTGGTCTTATAAAGGAGCATTATTTCAGAGGAAAATAAACTAGACCAGCAAAACTGACTCTGAACTGGCTTAAAGCCCTGTGGATTTATGTCTGCACCTTATGGCCACCACATCTCTTCATTAATGCTCACAGACCATTAGCTTAAATACCTATTCTTGACCTTTTTGGTTGCCATCTGAGACTAACTGGCCTGACTACATTAGGGACTCCATCATCCATTTTGAAAAAAAAAAAAAAAAATGGATCAACAATTCCACTCTTTGTTCCTCTCTATTGGTCACTGGAATTAAATTCTGAAGTTAATCTTCTGTTCACATTTACTCATTTAAAGAGAATCTTGAACATATACTATTTGCCCGGCTCTCCAGTTGTGGGGTATAACTAGCCGGCCAGTGCTGGCAACTAGAACTCATTTAGAGAAGCCAAGCTTGGTGGAACTCAGAGTTGCAGTCAGCTGGCTCTTTGCATTGTTTGTGTGTGTGGACAAGTCGCTTCACGCTGAGTCACCATTTCCTCCCCAGCAAAGTGGGATAATAATAGCTACAATGACTACTTGCAGGATGAAAATATGAGATGAGGTGTTGAGAAAAAAAAAAAGAGTCCCTCAAAAAACAAAAAAACAAAACACGCACACACAAAAGCTTTTGAAGCATTATTTGTCCTTATCGTTTCAGTTTGCAGACCTCTTCCCTTGTTGCAGAACTTGAAAGCAAACTATGAATTTAATAGTTCTGTTATCTGTTATCATTTACACCATCTGCCCCAGGCAGCTTGGCGATCACTTCCTTGTTCTTCCAGTTTCAAACACGAATGAAAATATCTTCCTGTGGTCTTTAACATTTTCAACACACCCAAATTTCATTATTTACTTGTTATTTATACCCTTATGGTATTTTATATTAAGGTACAAGCACAAAGAGATTCTGCATAACCAGAAAAAAACAAAGGGTCCAAGCATTAAAGAGATGATTGGGAAATAAAATTTAAACTGAATTTATAATCTGTGCAGTTGAGCATGTATTTAGCTACACTTTTGGGAAACAGAGCTAAAAAAAGTTTGGGAGTTGGGCATAGGAGGCGTGACATTGCTCTCTCAGGTTAATAAGAAGAGGTGGGTAGCTGGTGTCTCTTTGAACTCTAGTGCAGATTATACAGAGTTCTACAAAAAGGACACCAGACAACCTAATGAAAGTGTCTGGAGCAGCAGTTTTACAAGAGAGTTAATTTGTTGGCTAAGTAGTCCTTTTTTTATTTTTTAAATGTATTTAGTAGAGGGTCTACAGGGTCTCACTCTACAGATCAGACTCATAGTGATTCTCCTGTTATCAGCCTCCCAAGTGCTGGGATTACAGGCACACTCCATCACACCCAGTCTCAATTGGTGGCTCGGTACACCCCGGGGGTGGGGCCAGCATGGTACACTGGGGATCAAAGCCCAGCCACTGCACTCTACCTAAGCAGGCACTTCAGTCCACTGAGCTGTCTGGCCAGCCCTTAAGTAGTCACTTTTAACAGGCACTGTTTCCTAAATCAGTCTTGTCAAACTATAATTTTGTGAGGTTACTTCCAGGGAAGAGAAGGTACTATTACGCATGTATAAATACTTCTAGTAATATAACTTGGTAGAAGGCTAAAAATTTAAAAATTTAAAGTAATGAATGATTATCATTATGTATTTTTTCTGCTTCAGCCAGACCTCAGCAAGTTGCCAGGTGTTGGTGTATACAGGTTGGAGCTAGATCGAAGGGCCTAGAGAACAGTTCTTCTGCATTGTTGAGAAGATGGAGAGGACTGTGCTTTGGATAACTGGTATGTAGATAGCAGTATATCTATTTCAAAAAATAGGGCTGATCAAATAGCTCAGTGAATTAAAGGAAGCGCAGGGGCCAGGCCTTCCATCCCCAGGCCTATGGTGCTGGCCCCACCCCCCCCCGGAAGGTGCTGAGATGGCAATTGAGACTGGGCATGATGGCGCATACCTGTAATCCCAGCTCTTGGGAGGTTGTAAACAGGCAGATCACTACGCCTGAACACCCTTAGACCCTGCCCTAAAAAAAAAAAAAAAAAAAAATAGATAAAATTTAAAACACAGAGTCTTCTTACCTAGAAGGAAGGACCACACACCATCTTGAGAGAGGTAGCTGCAATTGAAGTTTCTCTCACAAGACAGTTTTGAACATAGTGAAACTTTAAACTAGAGTTTCTAACTCCATAGAGCAAGGTGGGAATGCTATACCTTAAGATTCACCATTTATTTCTATAAAATACAGTTTTGTGGAATGCAGCTAGTTATACCCACTAGGTTATGAATCACCCTGTCATAGATATTCCATTGCAAAGATAGAGTTAAATAGCTATAATAGGCTGGGGAGATAGCTCAGCAGTCTAAGCGTCTGCCTGGCTCATGCAAGGATCTGGATTCAATCCCAGCTACCACATGCTATGCAGGCCTGTGTCATGCTGGTCAATGAAACTGGGCCTGGTGGCACGTATCAGTAATTCCAGTGCTGAAGAGGCTGAGACAGGAGGATCACAATGAGCTGTGTAGCAAGACCCTGTACCAAATAAATAAATGCTTAAAAAAATAGTTAAAATAGCCAACACAGGGCCTCCCAGCCAACAGTTTTACTATCTGACCCCTTACAGAAAAAACGTATCAACCTCTGCCAGAGAGCAGACAGATTTAATTCAAATCTAATGGGATTTGATGATCACAGTTACTTCCCCATCAGTTTTTTAAATCAGAAATAGTTGAATATAGCCCACGTAGGACTTTTTAGTTTGAGCACCCCAGCACCAATAAGGGTTCCTGACAAAGAATTTACTGAAAAATTCACACCCAAAAAGGTAAGTGAATTAGTATTCAGTTAGTAATTTTAGTGGTGCAAGACAGTGGTGTGTGCTCTGACCTCTGCATTCATTTTAATTTGACTCTGAATAACTTAATGACACTTTTCCATAAACTAGATGCATTGCCCTCCAAACTGAAGGACAGAAAAATAGACATTCTCTGGTAAACAGATGCCACGTTATCTGCCATAAATGGAAGGTAGCTGCCGATCATGCTTTTTGTGATTAATGTCAAAAAGGACAAAAGATAAATGGTTCTGAAACCAAAGCCATCCCTTTGGGTAGACATGCCCTTTTGCTTACCTATCCTAGAGTTCATCATCCTGCTCAGTTAGTTCATCGTCCGGTCTACAAGCATAAATCCTATGGCTAGAACATTAGCCGACAGTTATGTTCCTCAAATAAAAATCTCACTAATATTTTTGAAGAATTAAAAAATTTCGGACCTGTGAAGACTTGCACCACTCGCATTCAGTGTCCAGATCACAACATCATCACCACCCACCAATGCTCAGGGAAAACACAGACTACTTTGAAGAGAGGATATCGTTGAGGACCTTGACCTGCAGCCTGAAGTGTGAACAGCGAAGAAGTTTAGAAGCACAGTCTAAGCCAGCCTTGGGTAGTTAGCACAGAAGAGCTTACAGATCACAATGAGTCTAACCCACCCCTGGCTCTATTTATTTTTCTGAGTCTCATTTTGCTGTTGTCCTACTTTCCCCACCCACTTATTTTTCACTTTATTTTATCTTGTGTGGCATTAATGAGTAATCCACCTTAAATCCTTTCTGGATCAAGGCAGGGTATAAGTAAACAAGTTAAAATGAACTGGCCTGTTGAATAGAGTTATTTAGTATTGTCCATCTGAATGCTGAAAAAAGGATCTGCCAAAAACAACTATTTTGTTTTGGCATCACAGCTTCTGGGGTTTTCTTTCAAACAGAAATTGCTCAACAGGTTCAAGGGCTTCTTGTTGCTCCTGCAAGCACAAGAGCCGAGGTTTGGGCAGCTGGAGAGACGGAGACGTCCGTTCCAGAGTCTGCTCTGGCACAAAGGTGGCATTGCGGCTGACACACAGTACTTACAGCTAATGATGTCACCAAGATGTCACAGAGTGCTCTTAGAGCTTGCTGCAAGCATCTTCGCCTCGTTGCTGTTGGGGGGAAGGGACACTAGTGTCTATCACTTGAATAGTGCTCTACAATTCTCAAAGCAGATTTGCTCATATGGCCTGTCACTGAACCTTCGCAATTCCCCTGTTGACTTGGGTTATGACACTTAGTTTATTATAGTTCAGGGAGCTGAGACTCAAAGGAGACAATGTGCGTGGAGGAACCAGGATTCCAATTCAGGCTTTGAGACCACACTACACACTCCCTGGTTCTATGTGCTTTCCCTAATGCTCGGTATAATTCTGATCTTGATACGAGCGTTATAAAGTCTATTTGATGGGTCACAGTCCAAAGCTTAGAAATCATACCTCAAGTTTCACTTTCCTAGCAGCTACTTTAGGTCACTGAATTAGTTTCCTAAGATTACTACAAACTTGATGGTTTAAAACAATATAACTATTCCACCACCCTTTTAAAGGTCAAAAGTCTGAAATCAACATGTGAGCAGAGCTTTGCTCCTCTTGGGGTCTACTGGAGAATGTGTTCTTTGCCTCGCCCTATGTCCAGGCAGCTCTGAACTCTTCTTGCCTCAAGTCTACCCCATTTCATTCCCTTCTGTGGGCTCATCTTGGCTTCTCTTCTCTACGCGTCATCTCCTCCTTGGTGTGCTATCCATTTTACATGAGTATGTGGGGAGGTCTCCAGCACCCCTTTGGAGAAGCTTCCTTTCAAAGCCTACGACTGACAGATTTGTGTCACAAATAATAATACTTCTGGGTTCTATAGACTGGATGATGGACATGTCTCTTGGGAAGCCACTGCTGAGCCTGCGTGATACTCCACCTCCCCTAATTAGAATGCCATTGCTTGAGGAAAACAATAAATAAGATATCTCAATAAAAATGACTAATATATAACAAGCGCTTGATAAAAGGATTAAACCTCCTCCTCATCGAGAGAGCCTCAAGTGCAATCAGACTACTTTTCAGATGATGTTTTTCATTGGGTCCATTTGAATAACTCTCAAGTACATACTCAAATTTTCTCTCTCATGTACATTTTCTCTTCAGATGTTCTTTTCTTATAAACTTGCATTCGCTTTCAAGACAAAACATAACGAACTTTTCAAATTTCATTTTATCATAGACTAGGGTGACACTTCTCAAAGTGCTGGTTTTAATTTTGTGAGGTTAAAATTAAAATGTTGCAGTAATAAAATAATAACCACCAATATTACTAAAAAGCATCCGATAGTTAACTTATACCAAGTTAACTTACACCTTGCTGCAGACAAACAGACCACAAATAGCAATGTGTGCGCTTCGCCTGCCCAACGATCTCATGTTGACAAGCCGTGACCAAGGACACCTATATGCCCTTCCTAGTAGTTTAATCTCCAAGCTTCTTCTGGCTCTCAAATTATCACTCTTTTAGCATTGCCTTATTGACATTTACCTTTATTACTTTCTCTTTCTTTTTCTACAGATTAAATAAGTCAACATAAAAGTTAAGCATTTACCAAATACTACAATTTCATCAGTGTTAACCTTCTAAAAGACTAACTTCATGTCTCTCAATTGTAAAAGGATCACCTCATAATAAGAATTAACACCAAAAATACAATGATCATAACCTGGCTCTTGCTGTGTTCTCTGAAATACATAGTCATAGCAGTACAATTAATTTCTCATTTATTTTGCCTCCATCAAGATAAACATCCTAGGGGCTGGGGTGATAGCTCAGGGGCACACGAGCCTGCCTGGCAAGTGCAAGGTCCTGAGTTTGATCCCTGGTTCTGAAAACACACACACAAATATATATATATATATATATATATATATATATATATATATATATATATCCCAGTTATACATAGCATCATTCTATTTTCCTTTCATCTGGGTAATATTTTGAATAAAGTATGTCTTTCATTCAATATTTTTAGACTGAATTTTTTCCCATGAAGTCTTAGTGCTCTCCATAACATTCTTTTGGTACCTAGAATTGAACTCAAGACCTTGCACTTTCCAGTCAGGCTGTTGTGCCACTGAGCTACATTCCCAGCTACATAAAATTACTGACTTATTGCTTAAAACCTGTGATGTCATTTTGTCATTGGTCATTGTGTTGTTATCTATAGTTTCCTACAATCATACATGCTATTCTTAACAATAATTTTCTAAATAATTTGTTATTTGTGGAATGAGTGAAATAATGATAATTACTAGGGACCATCTCTACTTTACAAATTATCTCTCTGTCATGCTTCTTGTTTCTCTTACCTAGCTCGTAGTTAGCCTTGATTTCTCTCTTTCCTCCTTTATCTATTTATCCTTGCTCTCCAGACTCTTTGCATTGGATGCCTTTACATAACCAGCTATCCTTCCCCTTTCTCCTGTCTCTTCCATAGTGAGGATCACACTCATGAAGTACAGCACAGAGACCCACTCATCCTCCCAAGTTCTCCACTTCCCTTCCTAGTCCTAGACCAGTGATGGTGGCATTTGTCCCATAGGATCTACTGGAGTAGCAGAGGTTGAAGAGTGTGCTGTCTTTGGGTTCTCCATCCTCCCTGGAGGTGGTTCACCTCCTATCTCCAAGAAGACAGCATACAAACCCATGATGATTCCATAGTTCTCCTCTCATGCCAGCTTCGTCCACAGCCCCGTGCTCACAGCCAGCAGACAGTTCCAAACCATTAAGAAGTACATGTGTGCATTTGGTTGGGAAAACACAGTGCCATTGTGAATGCTCAGTATCTCTTGGGGGCTGGAGTCAAGCCTCTTCTTCAACCAACTTGAAGTTGTGAACACTCCACCCAGCCTAATATCCTCTTCTTTATCCACAGCTGCGTCAGGGCTTTCCGGTTACTGTCAGCAACTGCTTCGGAGTCATTTGCTGTTCCTGGACACACTTTATCCTCTGCATAGCTCTGGATATTTAACCTTAAAAAAAGAAAGCCACCCCCTACCACCCTACGTTTATGATTCATTTCCCTCCAAGGTGAGCACCCCCAGGGTAGACTACAGAGCAGAGTCTGATTTGCCCACCTCCTCCCTTCCCTTTTATGCCCCAGAATAAGCACACAGGTCCTTCCATTTTAAGATAATGTGAAGAATCAAATGGAGATAATGACAACAATTCTGAAAAGGCTTTCCAAAAGTGAAGTAATCTAAGCGTTGGCCCAGTTATTTCCCTTGGCATAAGTACCAGATCCCTTTCTATCTAGGATGCTCAGAAACCAGAGTGAGGTTTTGCTAATTTTTAGTACTTTCTATGACCTTTGTTATATTCGTTCCCATGTAAAGCATCCAGGTTGACTAACCTGACATTCTGACTGGGGCCACATGAGGACACAGGGCAGAAATAACCAAAGGCTCCTTGTAAGTCCTTCAGCTCCTTCTCCATGTTTGCAGTTGTCTCCTTACTCTTGCTAAACCAATCCCAGTCTTCTGATCCTACAAGTCCTTCTTGCCCTCTTCTGTCTCCCTAGAAGGAAAACAGCCTTGTCCATTTCCTTGGAGATTCTCCCCTGAACCCCCGCACCCTCATTGTCTGGGGAAATCTGCCCTGTGTTGCCCATGTAGCTCACACACCACCCAGGCACAACAAGTTCCACTTGCAGCCAGTGCTGGCTTTTTACCCACTTTCTCAGATACCAGCTGTGTGCAGTTTTTCTGCTCTTGGCCCTGAGGACTTCTATCTTTTTACAAACAGCCACTCAATCCCCAGGATCAGAGCAAAATGAAAACATGGCCCCTTGTTCAAAATCATAGTGAATTTCAAGATAGCAAAAGTACAAGATTACACTGACTACAGGGACCTCTGAGTCCGGGAATCTAAGTGACTATTCACCTGGAAATGCCCAGGAATCTGGCCCTGCTATGACTACATCCTTCTGGAACCCTGTTCTTAGATAGTCTTCAATCTTTCTTAATCTCCTTTGCGTCATTTACCCTCTTTGGCTAAATTCACAATACTCATGTTTCAGAGTCAGTGAATCTGCAGTAAGAAAAGTTGGCTTCTAGCTATAGGTAAAAATCTAGCCTTGTCCAGTCAGGTTGTTATTTGATTCCATGCTTGATGGTAGGGACAAAACAATGAAGAAGATCTGGGTTCATAACCTACCAAAAAAGAAAAAAAAGCTATTTTTCTACAGATATGGAAAGAAAAAAAGTGTAGAAAAATGTAAAAAGGAGAGACTAAAAGTCAGAGGGGGAAGAACCAAGAAAGGAATGGAGGGAGAGAAAGAAGAATGGAGAAAGAAGGAAGGAGGAAGGGATGAAAGGAGGGGGGCTAGAGGGAAAAGAATGATGCACATGCTTAATTTCTACCAGTGGAAAACAACAGTTCCTCACAGCTGGCCCATCCGTTGATGAAGGGTGATCATCTATGTCCCATATATTAAAGGGTGCTGGGAAACCTCTCTTGTCCTGGATCTTATCCTTACTGGACTACCTTGATTCTTGAAATTCCACTGTTAGAGTCATTGCTGCAAGTGACGCAGGTATGGATAAGATCCTATCCAAATAATAGCCTACCAGAGCGGATACTTAAAGTTCAAGAAGCCCTAAAAAAAAAAAAGAAATGTCCAGTAAGACAAATGCTCTGAAGGTGAAGCATATATCAGAGAAAATGAGTCTTTCTAATTTATCAGTACATACAGGACCAAGAAAACATATCCGAACATGAACTTGTTCTGATCTATGAAAAGACTACAAACCGATAATGCTAGAACATCTCAGACTAAATTCATGCTTATTTAGTACACCTGGTATAATGTGCTAGTGTCTGTTCATCTCACTTCCCTCAGAACATTGCTATTGTCTGAAACTTTGGAGGGGCCTCGCCATGCTTTCCATTTCCCTTGGAAAACCCGGTGACAGGGAATGCTGAGTGTCCTCAAAATCTCTAAAGCTGTGGGTTAGCAAAGAAAACAGGACTCCTCACTTCTTGTTGGGAGACCCTTAGAAGAGATGACTCTCTCTGTAAAAATGACCTGGCTAACAGGCAGTAGTGGTAGATACCAAATAACCTTTTTACCCAGCAGAGCAACAGGTTTCAAGGGAAGAGAGAATGGATTTAGAGACCTAGATCTTCCAAGAGATGCCTCTTCTGTATTATTAACATTGTTCAGGTCACCTAAATCCTGAGTCTCTGTTTCCTCATCTGTGAAATGGGGATTAAGACTGCCTTCCCTGAAGGGCTGTGGGAACAAGCTGTGGAGAGCCTGGCACACAGACAGCTCTCAGCAACATAGTTCTTTTCCACTAATAGCTCCCTATAAAGCATGTAACAGTGCAAATACCTTCATTATTAAAACTGGTAATCCCACCACAGAGAAGAATTTTCTTTTTTTAATTTTGTTGTGCATCTTAAATATTCTAGCTGAACACCAGTAACCAAGGTCTCTCATTGCATATGAGTTTCTGATGTGGTCTCTGAATGAAAGAAGATGGAGCTCCACAAGTGTGGGGTTTTGTTATTATTAACATGCATGTGGGCCCCTTAAATTAGTTATTCTGTTCTTAGAATTTGCAAGAGTATTTCAATGACTTGTGTACTGCCTTAGCAACCCAGGAAAAATTTCTCTGGGGCCTGCCTGATAGCTCAGCAGACTAAAGCACCTGCTTAGGCAGAGCACAGTAGCAAGGTTCAGTCCTAGGTGTGCTATGCAGGGCTCTTCCCCAGGGTGCACTGAGACAGCAATTGAGACTGGGCATGATAGCGCGCACCTGTAATCCCAGTGCTTGGGAGGCTGAACACAGGAGAATCACTGTGAGTTCGATCTGTGTAGTGAGACCCTGTAGACCCTGTACTAACTACACAAAAATAAATAAATAAATACAAATAAATGAACTTAGTGTGAGTATCTAAATCACACCTCATGATGTAGGGACACTAGTGAAATGTTCTGGCAATGAGACTGCAGAAACCTTTTCCAAAATTGTCTGATTTACACCTTGAAGCTCCAAACATAAAAATTTTCTGAACTCCTGGGTTCAATGCCTGGCATTAAAAAAAAAAACTAATTTTTTTAAAGCTATAAGCCACAAGGGCTTCCCTAAAACAAAAATAAACAGTCTGAGCTCAAAGAAATAAAAAGACTTCTTAACACAGGCTTCAAATTCCTGAGGTGGGAGAATTCCATAGATCCTGGCCAGCCGATCACGCATGGAGAAGCTGACAGGGTGTCAGGGCTGCTGAGGAAAGAGCAAGAGGAAGAGGCAGGTATGAGGAAGAAAAGAAAGATGATAAAGGGCTTGGGTGTATTTAATTTTATGAAAGAGTTTTCTAAACACTGAAACTTAAGTTGAGTGAATCCGGTAACTACCTCTTATAAGCTTTTTAAACTCCAGCTAGCAATGGAGTTGGGCAAAAAGATACTCGTTTGGTGCTCTCAATGAGAAATACTAAATTCTTGGCGATCAGGGGCATTTCTGTGCTATTTGCCATCAAAAACATTTTCTGTTCCTGAGTCACAACGGAAGCTAGAGCTTGAATTTTATTGTTCAATTTGATTTTTTTTTTCTTTCCTGACTGAGCCAGCATTGGATTGAGAAGCTGGGAGTTTATAGAGTTAGCAGAACCCCCAGAGACCGAAAGCCATGGCAAGCCAAGTCAATGAGGACAATGCCAAAGATTATCTAACCTTCGTGAAAATGCAAGATTCTAAAAGAAAAAAAAGAATGATTATGAAAAATGACAGTCTGTAACTTAGACAAAATGTCTTGGCTAAGTTGGTGTGTCTCCCTTAAAAAAGACAATAAGCCAACTAAGAGTTCTCCAGTTGAAAGTTGCTAAAACTCTTCCTTTCTCCGTTTTTGACAGGCAGGGGAGGAGCTCTGTCAAAGCTCTCAGGCTGGTGTTATCCCCCAAGACTGCAAGCAAAAGTGGTCCTTCAGAGGGGCTGCAGCCATGCTGGCTGGTAAAAGCAGGAGACTGAAAGGTAAGAGTTTGAACGAGTGGAAAAGCGATTTCTGTTCAATGATAGTAGGCTTGTTGGGTGTTCATGGTGTTGCTGGTGTTCTTAAAAAAGTTTTCTGACTTCCCCATCCAACCTTACCTAAACCACATGATGTTTATGTTTTTCAGGCACATTTTAGTAGCACATTTGAAAATCTTCCCTGTCAATTTCCCTAGTCCTGGGGGTAACTGAATCTGGAGTACAACATAAGATTTGGGGTAAACATTGATCACACTAAGCCTTCTCTGGTCTCTAGCATTTACTTTTGTGTTCATTTCCTCAAGCCTATAATCCCAGCACTAGGGAGGCTGAGATAGGAGGATCATTGAGTTTGAGAACAGCCAGAGCTACAAAGTGAACTCAAGGACAGCCTGAACTGCACAGTGAGACCCTGTCTCCAAAAAACCAAAAGAAAAGAAAAAAAAAATCAAGCTTTAAGTTCATAACAGCATCAGGTACAAACGCATGAAATTTACACAGAACAAGAGCTGGTGTTTTTCAGGAGTATGAAAGACACAAAAAGTAAACAGAAGTGCTGCTTCCAGGGAGCATCGCGTCCTAGTCTGTGCTCTGTCCTGTATTGCGGTGCAACAATACAGGTGTTTCTGCTCCTCTAGGCTGAGAAATGAGAATAGGCTTTCTCCTTTTGAGCAGTCCCACTAAAAGCACCTGGCAAATTCTTTGCTTCTGCTGCATTTCTATTTCCTGTAAACCATGGAACTCTGAGACAAAGAGTGAGAAGACGTGAATCTTCCTGCTGCAGACTTGATGAAGATGAATTAGACAGTGACAGGAAAGACGGAAGGTGTTCCATGACAGAGGCCAAACTAATTCAAAATGAAAGTCGTCAAATTGGCAATGTTCACACGTTACTTAGAAACCAATGCAGAGACAAAGCGGAATCCCTGTCGCCATTTGAGCACCCCTCACTTTTCCTTGAAATATCTTGGCTCTGAAAACACAGTCAATCATCATTAATAATGATATTTTATAGCACTTTAAAAATTGGAATTTCAGAGTCACTTTAATAGATGCCCTGTCACCACACACTGTGCTATTTGTATAAATATCTTAGGTTTGCTTTTTTCTTTTTCTTTTCTTTTCAGATTTTCTCCACTTAAGATATTTTTAACAGCAAAAAGGAAGGAAATTTTTCATTGAACATTCATTAAAAACAAAAACCAGCTTGTTCTTAGCTAGGAATCCCTCTAATAAGAAAAGCAACCTAGTGAATTAGACAAGAACTTTCAACTTTGTTGATTGTAAAAGTTGAGTCTTCATTATGGAGTTGAAGACAAATGCCTGCCTCCTGCCCTTGGATCTGAAATAAGAGGTCACTGAGCCTGCAGAGAGATGGAAAAAAGATTCTACGTAAAGGCTGTTGCTCTCTCTCAAACACAAACATCTCAACCAACTTGCCTGTGTTTCTTTCACCACAAACCTTACATGTTAC
>PVKN010024221.1:0-14515 GCA_004027915.1 Capromys pilorides
AAATTATTAAAAACACACAAACAACTAAAAATGTTTAGCTTAGGAAAGGAAAAGAAAGGAAAGGAAAGGAAAGGAAAGGAAAATCATGAGCAGAACATTAACCAGTAGAGAAATTGTGTTAGGAATACTAAAATTTTCCAACAAAGGGCTGTGGCAAAGATAGTATCATCAATGAATTCTACCAGCTATTGAAGAACTGATATCCATCATTGAAACTTTTTCAGTAAAAATTAGAATATAAGATCTTGCAGCATACAGATCAGTGTAGGAAGACCAGTTGTTGTAAACATCCACCCTGAACCATCTGAGTATGAACAATCTGGTTTATAATATAATGAACATTAGCAAACTATTTAAGAACACAATAGGAAATAGGGAGATTGCTTTCAAATAGCAAGGGGAATAAGAGACGGAGGAGGAAGGAGAGAAAGGAGGGAGGATGGAGAAACATTAAAAGGGAAGCTAGGAAGTGGAGCTCTGCTAAAGGAAAGGAGATCAAGAGTCGGAAGGAGTAGGGAGGGATGGGAGGAGCTGGGGACAAGGAAGGGTGACGATGCATTCGCCACATGCACCAACTAATTCTCCGTGACAAATGCAATCAGCCAGTCCTCAACCATGCACTAATAATATAAAAAATATGCTAAAGTCAAAGAAGTCAGACACAATTAATATTTTTAAAAGAACGTATTTATCAAAAAGTATGATTTGTCCACCAAACTTCAAAAATTTTACTGAAGTAAAGGAAAGATTGAAGGGAATGAAGTAGCTTCCCAAGCGTGTGCACTGCAAGATGTGACGCTGTTAGGAGATAACGTCTTTCTTACACCGATAAGTTACTCAACCGATTCCACTCAGTCCCTCTCCTAATCCCCACTGGATTCCTCACATACATTGACGACACAGTCCTAAACACCTGTGGAAATGCAAGCGACTGGAGATGACCAAAAGATCACGAAAATGCCCAAAGTTGAAAGATTCGCACCTCCTAATGGCAAATATCATTCAAAGCTGTGGACCTCCAGACAGGATGATACTGGTACAAACTTAGATGTGTAAGTCAGTAGAACAAGACTGAAAATCTAGAAATGGATTTTAGATAAATGGGGGAAGATAATTCTATTATGGAAAAATTATTTCAACATATGATACAATAGTACCTACTGTTTGCACAACAGGCCACGCACACCCAAAAGAATCAAGTTGGAATACACTTTATGTGGGTTTGCTTTGTTTTATGGAAAAATGAAAAACAAAATTTCATAACAAAGTAATAGGAGAACAGCCATACTTAACACATTGCACGTTGTTCACTTTAAAGTACTTGTGCAAAGTGTAGGCATAAAGTTTCTCCAGGCAATGTTGTCACAAAATTCCTTTTTAATAAACTAAGTGACACTGGTGGTATAATTGACTTGCATTTTTTCCCTTTTTCCTGCTGTCCTTTCCCCATTCACCAGTCTGAGTTTCTTTTTCCTTTTCAGCAGTTTCTTCCCATTTTACAGTATCTATTGTACATTTTAGACTATTTACTTTTGAGTTACTCACACCAGGGAAACAATAAAATATTTACGCATGTGAGTCTGATTTATTTCGCTTACAATTTGGTCTCAAGTTGCATCCACTGTCCTATAGACGTCTCAAGTGTACCCTTCCTAATGGCTGAGAAGTACTGCATTCTACAAAAAGGCCACATAATTTTTTAAGACAATAAAAAGTAATAAAAAACAAAACATCAGAAATGATACAAACTTTCACTAAACCATTTAATAGGAATTCAACTATAGTTGCTATATTGCATATTATTGTCTTCAAATTACTTGTTCAGAATGCCAGAGATAAGCATTCAAAATTAGTCAAAAAAAATTGAAAAGAAAGAAAACAACTAAGTATTCACTGTTCCTTTCAAAATACCAGTAGAATCAGAAGTGTGATTATCCAAGCTCTCCTGCATATAGACATACATATTTTTCCCTCCAAGTTTTCTTTTCTTTTTTCCTTCATCCCAGTTGTTACTCCCCTTTAAAGAGCTGCTTTACCTTTCATAGTATCTATTGTAACTTTTAGATTTTATTTATTCATCCAGGTTCTTAAACTAGGAAGATAAAACAATGTTTATACATGCTGGGCTAACTCCATGCAGGAGTATGGTCTTTAGCTATATTCATTTACCTATAAAAGCTTCAAGTTTATCTGTTGGGAGCTGCAGGAAGCCAGAAAAATGATCAAGTGTGTGTAGGTGGGACTAGAGCTCCATACCTGGAGAAGGAAGCTACCCCAGTGCTGAGAAAAGCATCCTGTCTGGCTCAGGCCAGCTATTAGTCTAGGCAACCTTGTGTCATGTGATACAAGCTTTGAAAAAGTACAAATAAAGAATGGTTTTGTGCATGCTGAGTTAGCCTTGCCCATCAGGCAGACTGGCCACCACCTAGCCCAGCTATTCATCTTCCTTTCTATCTTTCTCATTCCTGTCCATGTCTCCCCGGAGTTGAACAGTTCGTATTAAGACCAATGGTCTTAATTTATCTACATTTATCTTTCTTTATAGCATAGTAATACCCGGTTGTATCCATTCCTCAGTTGATGGGTATTTGGGTTGCCTCCAAAATTGGGCTTTTACAAATTTTACAGCAATAAACATGGGTGTAGATATTTCCCAGTGGTATGACATTTTTAATTCTTCTGGGAAGATATCCAGAGGAAAAATCTGGCTTAAATGGCACCTCTATTCCTAGATTTTTGAGGAGTGTTCACACTGATTTTACACAGTGATTGTGCAAGATTACACTGCCACCAACAGAGTAGTGTAGTCGTGCCAGCACTTGTTGTTGGTCAATTTCTTGATACTAGCCATTGTTTCTGGGGTAAGACAGAATCTCCATTTTCTTTTAATTCATATCCCTTGAATGGCCGGTGATGTTGAATATTTTTTCATGTATTTATTTGCCACTTGTATTTCTTCACCTGAGACATGTGTATTCATCTCAGATGCCCAGTTCTTGATTGGGTTTTTGCATGTGAGAGTTCTGACCTCTTCAGTTCTTTGTATGGCCTAAATAGAAGTCATTCATTTGGGAAACAATTGGCTACTTTTTTTTTCCAATTCTGGTTTGTCTTTTCACCCTGTTGATGATTCATTTTACTGTGCAAAAGCTTTTTTTAAATGTACTTGGTACAGGGCCCCACTACACAGCTCAGACTTGTGGTAATCCTCCTGTCTTCAGCCTCCCCAGCATGGGATTACAGGCATGCACCACCATGACCAGATTCAGTAGCTGGTTCAGTCCACCCTGGGGGCAGGGTCAGCATGGCATGTGCAGCTGGGGATCGAACCCTAGTCACTGCACTTGCATGAGCAGGTGCTTAGTCCACCAAGCAACCTCATTTGACCCTTGTGCAAAAGCTTTTAATGATGTGAGATTCCAGTTGTTGATTCTTTGAAATATTTCCCATGCAGTTTGGTATTTATGCATGAACTCTCTACCTACTCATTTGACTTGAAAATTTCTACCTACTTTCTCCCCAGTAGATTAGTGTTCCTATTTTAATATTTAAATTTTGAATACATTTTGACTGAAGTTTTGTGCACATTGACAGATAAGGATCTAGTTTTCGTCTTCAGCCTGTGGGAAACCAGTTTTTGCAGCCCCATAAAGAGGCTATCTTTCTTCTACTGAACATGTTTGACCTCTTTGTCAAAGATAAGGTGGCTAATATGTTTGTAGTTGTGTCTGCATCCTCTAATCTATTCCATTGATCCTCAGGTCTGTTTTCTTGCAAGTGCTATGCTTATTTTATCACAGTAGCTTTGTAATATAATTTCAAGTAGGGGTTCTTATGTCTCTTGCCTGTCTTTTGTCATGCAGGATTGCCTTTGCTATTCTAGGTCTTTTCTGGTTCCAGATGAATTTTAGAAATGTTTTTTTCTAGATCTGTGAGGTATGCTAATTGTATTTTGATCAGGATTACATTGAATCTGCATAACAATTTTGAGAGTATGGCCGTTTTTAGTGTTGGGTCTTCTTATCCAGGAGCAAGTAATATCTTTCCAATTTCCAAAATCCTTTTCAGACTCTTTTTTATAGAGTACCATAATTTTGCTGTTTAAATCTTTTATTTCCTTTGTGAGGTTGATTTCTAAGTATTTCATTTCTTTGAGTGTTATTGTGAAAGGTGTGAATTTCCTAATTTTACTCTTGGTTCATTCACTGTTTGTGTATACAAATGCTATTGATTTTTGAGTGTTAACTTTGTATCCTGCTATGCTTCAGAATTTGGTTATCAAATCTACAAGTCTCTTAGCCATAATTTTCAGGTCTTCTATGTACCATAGCATGTCATCTGCTAACAACGTTAATTTCACTTCTAAATTCCCAATCATTATTCCTTTTATTTCTTTCTCTTATCTAATTTCTCTGACTAATGTTTCCAGAACTATATTGAACAGGAGTGGTGACAGTGGGCATCCTTGTCTTGCTCCTGATTGTAAAGTGAAAGCTTTCAGTTTTTGGTTTATCATGCATGACTTTTCAGGCAAAGCTCATCTATTCTAGTTTTCTATAGGAATTTTATCATGAATGAGTATTGGACTTTGTCAAAAGCTTTTTCTGTATATATTGAGATGATCATGTGATTTTTGTCTTTGATGATGTGGTGTATTACTTTTATGGATTTGCATATATTAAACCATCCTTGAATTCCAGCGATGAATTCCACTTGGCTGTGATGTATAAACTTCTTGGTAATTTACTACATTACATTTGTTAGTGTCTTATTCAGTCTTTTTGTGTCTATGTTCATTTGGGAGATCGGCCTGTTGTTCTCTTTTTGGGTTGGGTTTATCTCTTCTTTTGGTACTCAGGTAATACTTTCCCTCAGGAATGAACTAGAAAATATTGCTCCCTTTTCAATTTTCAATTTCATTAAAGAGTTTGAGGAGAGTTTGAGGGTACTAAATCTCTAAATTTCTTGTAAAGTTCAGCAGGAAATCCATCAGGACCTGAACTTTTCTTTTCTGGTAAGTTTTTAATTATGTTTTTATTTTCATTGCTAGATATTGGGTTATTCAGAATTTTTATAACATCTTAATTTAGCTTTGGTAATTCATATGTACCTAGGAATTGGGCCATTTCTTTCATATTTTCCACCTTTTAGGAGTAAAGATCTTCAAGGTAGGTATTGACTGTCTTCTGGATTTCCACAAAATATGTAGTGACGTCACCCTTTTCACTTCACACTATATTAATTTGAGTCTTTCTTTGACAAGACTGGCTAAGAGTGGGGGCTAAAGAGATAGCAGCATAAGCACCTGCCTGGCAAGCACAAGGTCCCGAGTGAGTTCCATCCCAGGTACCACAGCCTGTTGGGGTCGAAACCCTGGGCATATGGTGGCTTCCCCAGAACCAGGCATGGTGATGCATACCTGTAATCACAGCACTAGCGAGGCTGAGACAGGAGTATCACTATGAGTTTGAACTATGTAGCAAGACCCTGTATCAAAAAAATAAGAAGTAGAGAAAATTTTTTAAAAGATTGGATAAGAGCTTATCAATGTTATTTATTCATTCAAAGAACCAATTCTTCAGTTTGTTGATTCTTTGTATTATTTTCTTAGTCTCAATTGTATTTTCTTCTTTGATCTTTGTAATTTCTTTCCTTCTCTGGGCTTTGAGCTTGACTTGATCTTCTTGATCTGGAAGCTTGTGATATAACACTAAGTTGTGTATTTGCGCTCATACAATTTTCCCAGTATAAGAATTCAGCACTGTAAATTTTTCTCTCAGTATTGCTATCTTTACATCTAGTATGTTGGTTGCATCCAGCATGATGTATCTTTTTTCATTATTTTAATAAGAAATAACAATGCGACAGTTTTAAAACATGTTAGTAGTACATTCCCAATAACTGATACAATGGATATTGTTGTCCTCATAGTAGTTATTTAGAGCACGGGATATAGACATGATGTATCTGCACTTTCATTTAATTGTAGATATTGCATAATTTCTTTTTTATTTTATCTGTGACCCGCCAATTGTTCAGGAGGATGTTATTTAATTTCCATGTGTTTGTGAGGTTTCGTGGTTTCTTTTGCTATTAATTTCCAATTTCAGCCAGGAGTGGTGGCACACACTTGTAATCTCAGCAATCAGGAGGCTGAGACATGAGGATCACTGTGAGATTACGACTAGCCTGAGCTATAAAGTGAGTTCAAGGCAAGTCTGAACTGCACTGCAAGATCCTGTCTCAAAGAGATAAACAAAAAATCCAATTTCATAGCATTATGATCAGGTTATATACATGTAATCATTTATATTTTTATTTTTTAATGTATTTAGTGCAGGGTCTACAGGGTCTCACATGCAGATTGGGCTCATAGTATTCCTCCTATTTTCAGCCTCCTAAACTCTGGGATTACAGGTACATGCCACCACACCCAGCCTCAATGGCCATCTCAGTATGCCCCAGGGGCAGGACCAGCACAGCACACTGGAAACCAATTCCTGGTTCCTGCATCTGCCTAAGCAGGCACTTTAACCCACTGAACTCTCTGGCCAGCCTATACATGTAATAATTTAAATTGTTTTGCATTTACTTAAGCATGTTCTGTGTTCTATTTTAGATAATATCGCGTGGACATCTGAGAAGAATGTGCATTCTGGTGTAGTTAGATGCAATACTCTGTAAATATCTTCAAAGTCCTTTTATTCCCAGCATCAATTCCCTTCTGATAGTTTTTCACTGATTTTTTGTCTCATTGATCTGTTTGTCACAGTGAAGTATTAAGGCCCTGCATTACAGCTGTGCTATTGCTCACTTGATTTTTCAGGCCCATTATTGTTCATCATACACAGTTGTGTGCTCCATATGTGGTGCGTACATATTTATAATTGCTATCTCCTCCTCTTGAACTGTCACCCTAACACATCTAGAGTGACATTCTTCATCTCTTCTGATCATTTTTGGTTTGAAGGTCACATTGCCCGCCTACAGAATAGCTACCGCTGTTTTTGTTTGCACTCCTATTGCATGTGGTATTATTTTTCATCCTTTAGTTCTCTCTTTTTTAAATGTATATAGTACAGGTCCACAGGGTCTCACTACACAGCTCAGACTCCTAGTGATCCTCCTGTTTTCAGCCTCCCAAGCACTGGGATTACAGGAGTGCCCCACCACACCCGTGCTCAGTCACTGTCTCACTGTGCCCTGGGGGTGTGGCCAGCACACCAGGGATAAAACTTCGATCCCTGTGCGTGCCTAAGCAGGTGCTTTGGTTCAGTGAGAAATCTGACCATCCTCGACATCCTTTACTTCTTAGTCTATGAATTTATTTTTCACTTACGCATTCCTCATATAAGCATGCTGTTGTTCCTTAGGTTTTCATCCATTCTGTCAGTCTGTTTCTTTTGATTGATTAATTGAGACCACTTATAGTAATGGTTATAAAATATATTTATTGGTTTATCTTTGTCATGCAATTTCTCTGTTGTTGTTTACCTGCTATTCCCCTATTCAATTACTTCTCCTGTATGGTGGTTTCTTTCTGTTGTTCTTCTTGGAATTAGGATAAATTTTAGTTCTATCCCAAATATTTTAGTGCCCTTTCTTCTTTCTAATTTTTAAAAATTCTTTAATTATCTATTTATTTATTTGGTATAAGGTCTTGCTATGCAGTTCAGACCCATAATGATCTTCCTGTCTCAATCTCTCCAACACAGAGATTACAGACATGTGCAACCATGTCCGGTTTCTGTAGCCCACACAGTGTACCTGAGGTTCTGGAGTCTACATGGCATGTGATACCAGGGATCAAACATGGGCCCTTGTGCTTGCCAGGCAGGGACTTAGGTTCCTGTGCCATCTCCCTGGCCCTTCAGTACTGTTTCTAATGTTGTTTTGGTGATCAGGGCTTTTTTTCTGTTGTTCTTTGTCACGGAAGAATATTATCTCCCTACTGATTTAGAAAGATACTTTTATCTAGATCTGTGAGATTCTAATGGTATTTTAATTGGGATTGCACTGAATCTGTGTAAAAATTTGGGGAATATGAAAGCTTTCATAATGTTGGTTCTTCTTACCTGCAAATAAAGGATATCCCTCCATCCTCTGAAATCTTCTTCCACCTGCTTCTCAGAGTACTATAATTTTCACTCTATAGATTTTTATTTGCATTATGAGAATGATTTCTAACCATTTCATTATTTTGGATGTTATTCTGAAAGATATTATTTCTGTGATTACTTGCTTGGTGTGTTTGTTGTTTGTGTACAGAGATGTTACTGATTTTAGAATGTTGACATTGTATTCAGCAATGCTCCTGATTTGGTTATTAAATCTACAAGTCTTCTGAGGAATTGTTGGGGCCTTCTATGTACAGTACCATATCATTTGCAAATAATGATAATTTCACTTCTTACTTTCCAGTCATTATTATATTTATTTCTTTCTCTTGTCTAATTGCTCTGGCTAATGTTTCCAGAACTATAATGAATACAAGTGGCGTGAATGGGCATCCTTTTCTTGTTTCTGATTTTAAAGTGAAGGGTTTCAATGTTTGTCTATTTAGTATGGTGTTGGCTGTTGGATTGTCATAGATGGCTTTTTATCAGAGCAAGATAGAGTCCATTTATTTCAATTTTCCGTAGGTTTCCTTTTATCATGAATGAGTGTTGGACTTTGTTAAATGTTTTTTCTGCATCTATTGAGATATTAATGTGACTTTTGTCTTTCTCCTTCATTCTCTTGGTGCGATGTGTTACATTTATGGATTTTCATATAATCTTCTTGATGACTTGCTGCGTTGTGTATGCTAGAATTTCATGGAGGATTTTTATATCTGCGTTCATTTGAGAAATTGTCTTGTAGTTTTCTTTCCCATCCTCTGGTGTTGAGTCATTAATTTCTTTTTAGTCAAATGTGATTCTTGTATGTAGCATATTGTTGGATTACGTTTCTTGATCCACTCTTCCAGTCTGCTGCTTTTGATTTGTGAAGTGAAGCCATTTACATTGGCAGTCACAACTGATATGTATTGGCCTATGTTTGTCATGTTGTTTTCCTACTATAGGATTCCTACTTTTCCACTCTGCTTAATTGCTTGCTGGGTTTTGTCATTCTCTTCTGTTGTTCTTGAAGTTGTGGACATCCTTGTCTCTTTCTAAACTGTCAGACATTATTCATAGGGTTCGTTTATTTGTCGTGAGTTTTTCCAGTTGTTCTTTACCATGGAATTATCTTGTCTCTCCATTAAATTTGACAGGTAGTTTTTAAGGGTTTATCAATCTTGGTGGGAAAGTTGTTTTCTTTCAGGACTTGAAATATTTCTCTCCAAGCTCTTCTTGATTTGATGGTCTGTGTTGAGAACTCTGCCATATTATGATGGGCTTTCCATTATAGATGGAAATTATAGATTGTTCTAACAGCTTTCAATATTCTGTTCTGCTCAACTTCTGGGATCTTTATTATTATGCAACTAGGTGAAGAATTATTTTGATTATGGCTAGCTGGAGTTCTATATGCCTCAGTTTCTTGTATGTAAGATTGTTCTCTTCTCTCATGTTTTGGAAATTTTCTGCTACTACTTCTATAAAGTCTTTTTATGTCATTTGCATTAACTCCATCTGTTTCATGGATACCTTTTAGTCTTAAGTTCTTTGCATCATCTTGCAGCTGTTGTAGTGATATTTCCAGGTTTTTTTGTTTTGTTTTGTTTTGTTTTGTTTTGTTTTGCAGCACCAGGGATTAAACTCAGGACCCTGCACTTGCCAGACAAGCACTTATTCTACTGAGTTTTCTCCCTGGCCCTTCCTTATCATTTTAAAAAGATCTTTCCTTTCATGTTTACTGGCTATAATACTATCTTGAAGTTCTGCAATTCTATCTTGTTTTATTCAAGTTGTTTTGTCAGCTTTCAAAGAAATTCTTCTTTAATGTTTTATTACTTTTAATAAGAAATAACAATGTGACAGTTTCAAAACACGTTAGTAGTACATTTGCAATAATTGATAAAATGCATATTATTGTCCTCATAGTAGTTATACAGAGTACAGGGTGTAGACGTGATCAATTTTCTAATCAATATTGGTAAAAAAAAATTTTCTTCTCTTTGAACTAAAAGAAAGCAGTTGTATTGAATGAAATTCTTAATATCCTGGTTATCTATTTCAGTTTGTTTCATGCATTCTAGTACCTTGTGCACTGTTCATTCAAATCTTTCTAACATTTTTCTATTCCCCCTATTTCCTAT
This sequence comes from Capromys pilorides, assembly GCA_004027915.1. Lineage (NCBI taxonomy): Eukaryota > Metazoa > Chordata > Mammalia > Rodentia > Capromyidae > Capromys > Capromys pilorides. The sequence continues at coordinate 10,244 of PVKN010024221.1, forward strand.
CTGTCCTTCCTTAGATATATTGAGCAATTCTTCCTTGATTGTTGTCATCTCCTTTCTTTGCTTGCATATTGTTTTTGGTCTGATTTCTTCCATAGCCTGATGGAGTTGTTTCTTATTATACTTGCTGTCATCTCAGAAATTTCAGGTGTGTGACTTGCAAGTTTTGCTAGGACCTTGTCTCCTGTGATTGTTTTAGGTGAGGATGAGGTCTGAGAGTACCTTTTAGTTCCTTCTTTTTCTCATTTTTGAAGCCCCAGTATTCCCCCTGACTCTGCAGCCACGATAGGGGTTTGTGGTGAACAGGCTTCTTGTGACAGTGGTAGTGTAAAGTAGGCTCAGCAAAACTCCTGTCCCGGGTTCCGTGTGGCTTCCACCTCAGTGGGTGGGGTGCAAGTTGCAGCACAAGAGGTATCCAATGATGATTAAAACTTCTGCAAGGGTCTCTCAGTGGTGGTTCAGTGCAGAGTTGGGATCACCGAGGCTCAGGCAGGACCTTGTGGCTTCTTGGGCAATGATGGGTGGCTTAAGCTCAGTCAAGCTCTGGTGAGAGTAAAAGGGTCAGCCCGAGGCTCAGAAGGTTCCCTCAGCAGTACTGCATGCAAGGTCATGGTGGCTGATGTCAGCTGAGCTCTGGCACAGGTGAGTGGGGACCAGCAAAGGCCCACCATATCCTCCTGGCAGTCTTGCAGGCAAGGACGGATGACCCATGCGCTGCAGAGCTCAGTGAAATGAGAAGGATGGTTGGGACCAGGCCCACCAGGGATCCCCAGCAGTCTGCAGAGTGAGGAGGGGCAGCCTGGACTCATAGCAATGGTAGGGCATAGGAGCAGAGCTTAGCTTAGCAGGTCTCCCTGGCAGCCTTCAAGGTGAGGAACATGCTTGGGAAATTTTCTGCTATTACTTCTGCAAATATTTTTTTAATGTTATTTGTATTGACTCTTTTTCATTAAGATCAATTATTTTTATTTTATTTTTCTTGACATCATCTTGCAGCTGTTGAGTTATTTCCTGATCCCTCTGTTACTTTATAGGGATCTTTCTTCTCATAATCACTAGCCATACTGCTGTCTTCCAGTTAGGAAAATTTCCTAACTCTTCAAGTTATGAAAACCTCCAGTTGTATCCAAGTGGTTTGCCAAGTTTCAACAATAAAAATTTTAATTTCCTGAATATCTGTTTGAATCTGTTTCAGTCATTCTATTTTTTTTTGCTATATTCATCATTTATGGTTTCTATCTTTTTCCTACCATCACTTTTTATAAATTTATCACCACTCTAGATTTGCTGAGCAATTCCTTTATGAAATATTGACATTCTTTTTCTTAACCTAAAAGGTCATTTCTGATCTGATTTCTTGTATGGTCTCGTAGATTTGTTTCTTCACTTTCATTGTATTCATTTTGAATTGCGTGTGTGTGTGTGTGTGTGTGTGTGTACACTTAATACATTTTTTCTCTAACTTGTTATCTCTTGGACTTCTGATTGGGCTGGAGGTCTTTTCCTTCTGCATCTTGTCATTTTCCATTTCAAACATTTCTATTATTTTCTGCATGAACTTTGCAAGTTTTTGTGGTAGGTAGCTTTTTCCTAAATACCAAGATCTATTAAGTTAAGAGCTGTTCTTCAGGGATGTCTTCGGTGTGTAGGAGGTTATTCATTGCGTGGACTCCAAGATTCTGTCTTTCCGGTTAATTAGGAGTAGGGTGTCAGTACATGTTCATCTCAGTCCCCATCTTTACAGTGGTGCTGGGTGTGGTGAGGCTCATTCCCAGTGTGTTTACAAAGTGAGAACAACTGATTAAAACAGATATGATGTCATAGCTAATGTAGTATAATTAGCTGTAACAATAGCATCAAACACCATTTGGAAATTGACAAAATGTGGCAAGTTTTAATTTTGCACCTTAAACCATGGAAGTAAAATCTACAATTATATAATGGAAGTGATTGTAAATTGGAAGATTGCATGCAAAGTGTTTCCTCTCAGTAGAGGGGTTTTACTCTGTGATGGGGAAATCTAAGATGCGTAGGGGATAGAAGACAGATAATGAAAAGAAATGAACTAGAATCCAGACTGGAAGATGAAAGGAGATCATTCAAACTTTGGAGCTTTGGGAAACTAGAGAAGAGGGCAGAGGAACAAGAATGAAAGAGTAGGCATGGGATTACTGAAGTTGACCAGAAAAATCAGAGGGACTCTTCACTCATGAAAATAGGATTAAGTCTAGAGAGGTAAACTGAGGAAAGGTGAAAAGAAGATAAATAGATTGGGGAAAAAGCAGATAAAAGACCAAAACAAAAAAGGAAAATGAAAGGGAAACAAATCAGTTTCCCTCTGATGCCCACCAAGAGTCCTGAACAACTGAATGATACTGACAAGGCTGTAGTAGAATTTGTGCTGGGTTTGTAGGTGATTTTGGCCTCCAGATGTGGTGGTCAGGGCCAGAGTCTTCAGCTACTTCTTTCAACAGGTCCCTTGGTGTCCTCCCCCTCCCTATCCGGTTTCTCTTCTATCTTAGTCACTTTTCTCTCCTTACCGAGAACAAATACACAACACCCAGTGTTAGGGAGTGAGAGGTTTGTTCAGCTCACAGCTTGTGGAGGTTTCAGTCCACAGTCAGCTGGCTCCAGGTCATCACGGCATGGCACTGGGACACCAGTTCCTGGTGGCAAAAGACAGCAAAAGCCACAAGAGCAAACAGCGAGGAGAGAAAGATGAGAGGAAGAGCAAGCGTCCCTCCTTTACATTACACACGGGCCAAGCACTCCAGGACGAGTGCAGCACTCACACACGTAGGCCCAGCATTGGACCATAGAGCAACATGAGCCCTAGGAGTCCACCTCACGGCTGCACGAGGCTCTGGGAAGAGGTGTCGTCACAAAGTGTAGCTCTCTTGGTGGCGTCTCTCTCCCTGTTGCTGTGCTGTTTTCAGTCAGACAGGGCCTCTTCCCAGTCCCGAGCACCGTTGCCTCTTCCTGCTGCTTGCTCAGCCCTTTGTGTTCCTCTTTCCTGTGGAGTCTCTGTCCCCTCAGGTCACTGTTCCAATGTGGCATGAGATGCTGTGATGCGGTCTGGTCCTTCGCTCTTGTGTTGCAGTCCAAGGCTGCCCAGTCCCAGTTCTACTCCTCTCCCAAAGCGGGGTGCTAACTTCCTGTTCATTGCTCTATGTGTTCCATCACTGCTGTCCATCACCTCCCCTGTAATCTGTAACTTTCTTGGGTGAGATGAGGAGGCACTGTGGCACCTTTCTGTTCCTGTTGCTGTCCCCGTCCCTGGCTACACAGTCCTGATGTGCAGGGCTGTTTCATTCCCTGCACCTCTCTAAGCACAGGTCGACAGGGAGGGGTTAGGCGACCCATTTATGACACCTCCATAGTCCTTAGTCATGTTCCTGGTTCCAGTTGACACCCTGGTACACAATAAAATGGGAAAAATAAGAGAAGAAAAGGAAAACGAACAGAAGAAAGCTAGCCAATCTTGTAAGCAATCAGTGTTGGCAGACTGTACTGCTAAACTGCAGCCTCTTCTATGAGGAGGAAGGCAGAAGAGGCCAGGCCTTCCATGCCAAGTCCAGCCTGCGTGGCTTGGTGTAGCTGCTGTATTTATCTTTTCAGATTCTAAGTACAGCAGGTAAGCATCTTGATCCAGTGACCCACTGGCAGCCAGGGAGTGGCTGGCCACTTTATTAAGTCCTTTCTTGATTTATTAGTCTCTTATCCCAGATTGATTTTAGGGTGTTTGTCTCCCCTTTCTTCTAACTGCCTGTGTTTTAGTTGAATTTCTCTGAGCATCTCTGAATGAGGCTCCTCCTTCATCCAGCCACGTTGCCTCCTCCTGGACTAAATTTCCCAGAAGAGCACATCGGAGTCACTCCTTATGGCCTTGTGTTAGGTGATGATTTCTTAGCTATGGCACCAAAATATTAAGCAACAAAGGAAAAGCAGAAGTATCAGAGTTCATCCAACTTAGGAACGTTGGTCCTAAAGCAGGAAAAGGACATGACAGTGCCCAGGAGAAGCAGCTGTCAACCCCATCTGATGAGGGAATACTGTCTTGAGCGTACCGAAAATTCTTTGAAATTAACAATAAGACAGAACTGATTTTTGTTTTGTTTTTTAGTTTATTTTTAAAGGTAAAAAATATTAAAAAATAGAAATTACACAGAACTTCACTGAACAAATAATAAGAGTTAAACAATGGTTGTGATATTGCATAACATTTTCTTCAAATTAGTTGTTTAAATTATCAGATATAAGAATGCAAAATTTGTC
>PVKN010024222.1:0-14514 GCA_004027915.1 Capromys pilorides
GTGGTACAATATTATTGGACAAGCCTTTAAATAATTGACACTAACAGATAATTGACACTAACAAAGTAGATTCATTTATATAGCTAGTTGACTTAAATACAGTCAGATCAAAATTTTCTTAGCTTTTCATATTTGAGATTTGTTCCATCTGACAATATATATTTAAGGAACATTACAGCTTTGGAACTAGTACAGAGTTCTCTTCTATTGCCTTTACCTAGAACCACTAACATTTATTTTTCTGACTCTTGACATGTAGTGACATGACAAGAGCATTCTCAAAGTGGAGTCTCCTCAACTCATCTTCCCCAGTTTACCTGTTTTCTTGTCATAAGGACCCAGTAATAAAAAAAAAAAATCATCTATTGTTCTCGTCAGTGATTGGGGCAATAAATCAAACATTAACATGAGGCACTTGGAATTCCAAGGACTAAGCTTGAATAAATTGCTTGTTCCACCCATTTACTAAGCATTTGCTGAGATGAGGAGATGTGCAGCCTGTTTGTTTTATATTTTTATATCTTTAGCAGTGCTGAAAGTCCTCTTTTCTCTTGCTGAAAGCACAGATTTGGGAATGTGTGCCATATTCTCAGGACAAGGTCTGTCCTTGTTGAGTGCCTGAGAGAAAGGGAAACATGATTTTCCTGTGTGCCCTGCCTTTCTCCATAATGGCCAGCTGCACTTTTACATTAATAATAATGGAAGAAAAACAGAGCTTGGTCCTTTCCTACTTCATTAACTATTTAAATTTTGCTTTTAATGATTTGTCTTCCAACTGAATATTTCTCAGGAGAATACTAATCATATTTTTCTCATATATGATAAATACTGATCTTAAATGATTGGAATGTAAAAGTCCACTTGAGAGATAAATGAAGCTTCCTAGAACATGAATAGACTCACATTAGAAACAGCTTTACATAGCCTGAAATAGAGTCTTTTCTCTGTAGCTCACCAAAAAAATGGAACAATAACTTATAATTGTCCCAGTGTGCTATTGGGCAGCGAATTTAACCATTCTTTTTCAAGGCTTTGGGGCCAGGAAGATATCAAGATAACATTAATCAAGGGCCCAGGATGCGGTAGTGGACCATTTTGGTTCTCATGCTTTTTTCCCCACCACCCTGAGTATTTCAGTATTTCAGAAGGTTAAGCAGCTTTAGGTGAAAGGAAAGAACCCACCTCATGAGCTGAGGTGGTCTAAACCCTGCAGCCTTCATAGAGATCCATGGAACAGCCCTTGCTCAAGATGACATTTCCAAGAAAGGTGAGGAAAGGCTCTCACAGAGTTTTCTGTCATTTTCTCTCATAGAACACATTGAGGCTTGGCTTGTGCCTAAGAGATGCAGATATGTTTAAGCAACTATGTACAATAACAGTGCCTATAATTATAATATTAAGCATATGATTCATGTTATTACTGAGAGGGCTTTGCATGTTTAACTTATTGAATCTTTGTAACAACTTTCTCACAGAGATATGTTTATTGCATTCTATTTGCTGATGAACTGCCTGAGCTACAGAGAGGTTCAGAAGCTCAACACCACACAACCAGTGAGTGACAAATCTAGGTTATAAAACCATGCCCTCCGCTTTCAGATTCATAGGTCATAATGTTTTCAGAAGATTAAAATAATTTTATTTGTCTGCGTATTTATATTAAAATATAGTTTTGGATGAATTAAACTACCCATTTCTCCATCCTGTATTAGAAACTCACCCAAACCTGTTAGGGGTCTTTAGAAATAGATGCAGTAGTTTTATTCCCATCTGTGATATCACTTAAACATTTCCAAATATTAACATTAATGTTTGTATGGTACCATGGAGTATATAAAACATCTTTTTACCTCTCTTTAATCTTATAATAACTGTGGAAGCTGAGCATTGTTAATCTTAGTTTTTTAATGTTTTATTTTGTTTTGTTTTGTTTTGTTTTACAGTTCTGGGGATTGGGCCCAGAGCCTTTTACATGGTAGTCAGGTGCCTTACCACAGAGCTACACCTTTACCTTGTTTAGTTTTGTTTTCCACATAGACCACTAAGACTCCATAGGCAGGGAAGGAGCAGTGTTCAGACAGATGTAAAGTCATTGAGTGGGTCAGCTGCTGGGACTGCTATTTTCTGGCTCAGTGCACTTGCTCTGGTTCAGCATTTTCTCTCAAGTTGTGGATACTCTTTGGTACTTTGGCAGTATGATTTAACAGTTGTTTTTAAAAGCTCATATATTATAGATTATTGTGAAGGAGCTTAACATTCATATTTCTCAAGTATTCATGTCAACTTGTTTACAGTTCAAAATGTAGTAACTAGTGATGCTAGTAATCATGATATAGCTGGAAAAATGATTTCTATATTGTCTGTTGCCTGTCAAGTGGAAAACATGTGCTACATGGGGTTTATTACCATCTCAGAACTTAGCCGGCACCTCATCATTCCAGTTCATGTTTACTGTGCGAATGTGTCATGATGTGAGAGTCCTTTGCTTTTACTTTCACCTCTAATGTTGATGCACAGCCTCCTCAAATGGGCTAACATGGGCTATCACCTATGTGATTATTGAAATGTGTTCTGCCTTCGTATTAGATTGCTCATTGCTCTAGGGCTATAGCTGCCATTTCCAGTGGGCCATATCTGCTGCCTGGAAGCTGTGGGTGTCCTTTAAAGGCCCATTGTTCCTTTATGATCACAGAGGAGCACAGACTGTTGACCTCAGTGGCAACACTGTACTGACCCTCATCTCTGTGGAGTTCACAGCTCTCTGCTGGGAGAGGTGCAGAGCTCCTGAGCCCCACACTGCAAGTGAGGCAGGGCAAGCTCAACAAGAGGAAGGCTTCTCACCAAATCCCAGCATGCTCCTTACAGAGATCAGAGCCCTTCTCAGCCTGACCTACATCCTGCCATGCTCTGCTGCTCTCTTGCCTTCGCAAAAAAACTGTTTTCATCAATAGCTTCTGAACTCTCAGTTTGTGGTGGTGAACCAGTGGCATGCTTGGTACACTGGGCTGTTACCATTGAAAGCTCTGAAGGATTTGTCCTTACTGCTCCAACAGGTGATCACCCCAAATCTACTCTCATAGAAAGTTATACTCAGATGAAAAGGTCATTGGTTTTGCATTCCTTTCCTAGGGAGGCATCTGCAAATTTTATACACATGAATTATTTTCTTCGCATTTCTTTTCTTGATTGTTAACCTAAGCCTTCTCAGAATTCTTACTTCCTTGGAGACACAGTGCATGGCTGTATTTGGTCTCCCAGCTATGGAATTTGCAGCTTCTTTCTGGCTTTCATGGTAAGCTCATGTGTGTTGGAATCAGATCCTGGGGTGAGGTCAGCCCTCCTGGCTGTCTTCCGGAGAGGTCTGCTTCTATTGAGGGAATACTCAGGCTTCTCAGGAGCTCTGGTTTCTCTTTAACTTATCATCTTTCAGTTTTATCTATGGGGCTCTCACTTCAGGTAACTCCAGCAGCCACATTCCTTGCCTGCTTTGCCTTGTCTGGCCTGAAGTGACCTCTAGGCCCCTCCCCACTGCCTCTTCTCTCTAGACTTCCTCTGTGTAGTGAGTCTTCCCTGATTCAGAGCCAAGGTGACAGATCTGTAGTTGTCCTGGCCAAGGACTTGGCCAGGGGCACTATGGAAGGGATTCTGTGCTGTTGGGCAGAGGGCAAGACAGCTGCTCACTGCCTCTGAGAGACATGGGCCAGTGACTGCCAGAACACCGCAGAATGAAAACCCTGAAGATGCTTCACCGCTCACAAGCCACTCAGCATCACTAAGGCACATCAGTCACATGAGTGGAAGCCACATAACTCCAGGCAGATCTGAACTTTTTCCAACTCACATAAGCTCAAACTCTTAGTGTAGACCTGACTTAATATGGAGCTAATTCTTCCAAAGACAAAAGGTGACAGAGAATTGGGACTCTCGGGCAAATAGTATGGCTACCTAAGTTATTAGGGGAATCAATAAAAATATTAGATACCTCTGTGCTCCAGGACTGGGCAGAGCACCTGCCAGGGAAGATCACCTGCCAGGGAAGATCACCCACCATTCCTGTGAGCTAGTCTGTGCCCCCTGCAGAGGATTTGCTGGCTCATGACCCCTGCCCTGCAGACTGCCGTCGTCTTTCTTTCTGCCCTTCTCTTTCACTCCAGCTGTTCATTTCCTCTCTTCAATCTTAATATCTTCAATCTTTCTTTTTCTTGCTTTGAACCTTGCATCTTCTTTCTCCCATTCCTTTTTAAACCCTTTTTTTCCCCTGAGAGCAGCCTGCTAAGTTGAGAACTAGCTTTATCTTTGTACCTTCAGCCAGCCCAGTTCACTTTGTCCTCATAACTGAAAAGGGATTGCATGACAAAGCGTGATCAGATAACTGATGAGCCAAGGGGACAGTACCATGAAGTCAGGGAGACCTGACCAGTCCCAGCTCCTCCCAGGCCTTGCTGAGCCAAGGCAGGCTTCTGGTGGCTGGAATGTGTTGATCACCACTTGTGCATAAAAGTAATCTGTAGATACCTACTTATTAAAAATAAGGACACTTTATTTTCCATAAAACTGGATTCAGTCAATCATGATTCGAGTGTGGTGTTTACTATAGTTGGAGAAAATATTGAAGTGCTGGTGTTTATCTTGTCCCTTAAAGACCGTGTTTAGACTGTATCACATAATATTTTTCTAACAGGTTTTCTTCCTTTCCTTTTAGCTTTAAAGACAAAACAAACATTATACACATTATGTTCTATATTTGGCCCTAGGGACAGTGCTGAGCAACTTGAGTGAGTACCTTTGCCATCCTTGGCTGGTTGTGGGCTCCGGTCTTTCTTCATACCCCATCACATAGCACTTGCAGGCTATGCTTTGTCATGTCCTGGTAATCCACAGGGGCTGTATACCCCTGGTGCCACAGAACCAGGTAGTGATGTAAGGGAAATAAAACTCCCTGGGACTCTAAAACCAAGGAATGAATATTGGGAACAAACAGAGACTAAGAGCAGAATATATTTATTGGAGAAAAAAAAGCTCTGATTTGAGAGAGGGACTGAAGGTGGGGTTGCGGGGATAGGTGTTCCCCAGGAAGCTGTCTCTTCCAGGGACTTTTATAGAATAAAACCATGTGCTGAGGTGGGTCTAAGGTGGAGCATGGGAACTCGCTTAGGTGGGCATGAGGTGGGACAAAATTATGGTCAACCAATGAGATTACAAGCACCAATGCTCAGGTAAAATTGTTTAAATCTAGCAACAAATGAGGAAGTAAGTGTTGTAGCAAATGGTCATGAATACAGGACAGGGTCTCTTCAGTTGGGGGTTGGGTTAGTGATTCACTTGGGCTCTTTCAAGGTGATTGATACTTATTTAGAATATCAATCTCGGATACCCATCCCTAGGGAAGTATGTGCCTATATGTTTACTCTTTTGTCTTGAGGTCTGGCCCATATGGGAGTGTCTATCTCTTCCAAAATTACAAAGTCATTTTATCTTCCGTCTTGTCTCTTTAAGGGTCTAGCCCTGTCTGACTGCCTACGTTTCTATCTAATTCAGCTGCCTAGACTAGTAGGACTCTCTCAACAGTAGCAAATACCAGGAAGTAAGGAGCTGGGCCTCAGAAGACATGGCAAGGACCCAAAGCAGCTGTTGGTTCCTGCAAGCAATGAATGTGGAGGCCTCTGAAGGAGACCTCAGGATCCAGACTGCTGGTCACCACCACATTTTTCCTTCAGGATCAGTGTCATGGTCTTTGATGGCAGTAAAGGCATGAGTTCACCTCTGAGTCTGCTAGCCAGTGTTCATTACACTGAACTTCTAAGGATCCACTCACCAATCATACTCTGCTTGTTCTCAGTTACCACCCAAACCTATAGCCCTGCTGGCAGCTAAAAGAATGGGGAAAATAGAGCCCTCCAGTTCCCTACTGGCCTCACGTAATGAAAAGCTTACATCAAGAGCTGGCAAGATAGCTCAGCAGCTTAGCAGACTAAGCAATTGCTCAGGCAAGTGTAGGGACCAGGTTCCATCCCTGGCACCACATGCTGAGCTGGTCCCGCCCCAGCTCCTCCCTTCCACGCATGCTAAGCTGGAGACTGAGTCCAGGCATGGTGTTGTACCTGTAATCCCAGCATTGGGGAAGCTAAAAACAGGAGGATGACTATGAGTTTGAGCTGCATAGTGAGACCTTACACAAAATACAAAAGAAAAAAGTTGCATCAAATTCTCATAGTTTTTCCCCTGCTCCTAAGCTAGTTTGATAAGCAGCAAGAAAGAGGCAGAAGAGATACCAGACCTGAGGAGGTGGGTGGCCTGGTCTCCCAGACCAGCCTTTGAGAATCTCAACATTCTAGTGGCTTAGAGCCCCAAAGGGTCTGAATTACCCTGGTATGTCCCCCCTCCAGCTCACACTCAGTGCCACCAGGCCTGCAGCATTGTGCCTGCAGAATTCTATACCTTAGAATGCGATCTGTTTTGTACCTTAAAAGAAAGGAATCCTAAGAGTCTAGTACCAGCTTTGAAAAACTAGGAGGAAAAGACAAAGCACTGGAACATTGGACTCCAAAGTGCTCAAGGAACAAGCAAACAACAAGGAGGTGATCCTGCAGTTAAGACCACACCCAAATGATAGGAAAGAGCCAGGTCTGCAGAGTCATGTGTAAAGCAGTCTTTTGTGACTTGTTTACCAAGTTTTCTCTACACTTGCCTGGCTGTGAAACGTTTCTCTGCATAGCATCTTTGTATGGAGGCTGCAGAGAACCCCCCACTTGCACACTGGGAGCTGCTCTTAGATGGGGGTGGGCCCTTCTTCCTCCAAAGAAATAACATGGGGATAGGCAGAGTGAGCAGAGGCCCCACTGCCATCTCCCTAGTCTTATTTCCAAGTCCTTGGCTGTTCTCATGTGCTGTCTTCTTGATTGTAAGGAGGCCACATGAAGCCACCTGATGCTCTGTGTGTTTCCACAGTGCCACCTGCAGCCCGCTACCATGAGTCTTAGGCCCTTAGTTTTGCGGACCTCTCTGTAGTCTTCTGTGAGATCTTGTTCCCAGGAGGATACTGTCCCCCAGGACACCCACCCCTTTGGTGCTGCCCTGGCTTGGTGTGTTCCTGGTGTGCCCTAACCCACTATTCTGCATCTTGCTGCTGACCTTGATGCTGCTGTGGCTTGAACTACTCACCATGAAGATTGGGTAGTCGATTTCCTATACGTATCCTGGCATTTGCTTTGTAGGCATTTCTCTAGCTAGAGACCTGCTTTACCATAGAGCCTGGGAAAAATAAAGTTGGAAGCCAACAATCAGCTCTGCTCTGCCAGGAATATGGGAAGACTTCTTTGTGAAGGTTTTGAGGACTTGTTGGTTGTGTTGTTAACATCTGATGCAGGGGTCTATTATTCCTTGAATGTGGCTTGACCCCCAAAGATTCGTATGCTAGAAGCTTGGTGCCCAAAATGGTGGTATGTACTGAAACCCTGAAGAGGATATCAGTCTAACCCACTGGGCACTATAGTGAATGGATGCAAAAGCAAGACCAAAAAAAAAAAAAAAAAAAAAAATATATATATATATATATATATATATATATATATATATATTATAATATACTATAATCTATATTATAGTATAATATTATATATGTATGTATGTATACTCCAGTTGAGAAGCTCTAGGATCACCTATTGTTCCTTTCCAAATCTCCTGGGAGGTAGATGGAGATCTAACAAAGTGCTTAGGGAAAAAAAACACTGTAGCTGTGCCCAGGCATAGAGGCCTCCATTTAGCAATGCATCTTGCTAATGAACAGAAGTTCTGGTGTATGCAAGGTTGGCATCTTTACTGCCAGGAGAATAATACTTTCTGAGTCCCACAGGCCTCAGCTGAGATGTTATTTCCTGTCTTAACTCTGGAATCTCACAGGCTATTGCTCTGCTCAGCGCAGAGCCCAACCAAGAGGCTCTTCCAGCCCTGTGGTGCTGCTTTGCCTTTGATGAGACCACCAGGTGCCTCAGCTGGACCTAATACTCAATTAAAGAGAATTTTGTTTCAATAAAGCTTGCTGTGCATATCTCAGTAAATAGGGTAAAGGAGAGGTCAGGGACAGGTCAAGCCAAGGGCTCTGTTTCTCTGGAGAGAGCAGCATGGTGGACTTGCACAGGGTTGGAAAGGCATGGGTTGTTCACAGATAGAGCTGCAGGGGAGGTGATTAGATCACAGGGCCTGCCCTTGTGCGGGGATCAGTGTGCATATTGCAGGAAGGGGTCAGTTCCTTCTAGGAGTGCCTTGTTATCAAAGATTAGGCTAGGTTCCTCCCTAGTGTCTTCCCATCTTGTCCTGTGACCTCTGTCTCCTGCAAGAAGTGTTTTCTCTTTTTGCATGTCTACTATGTTATGATGCAGCCAGGAGGCCCTCAGTAGAGGCCAACCAGATAGCATCCTTCCCCCCACCCTAACCCAGCCTGTCCTCAGCAAGACAGGGCACCTCACTGGGGAGTGAGTCTCCAACAGATGAAACCTGGGAGACAACACTTCCAACTACCATGCCAGCTCTACAAGGTCTCCTGACTACCTCTCTTCCCTCAGCAGCAGCTCCTGGTTGTATTGTCCACAGTGGTCTCTAAGCCCTGAGATCTTTTCCCTGCCCTAAGTGAGATGATTATCAGATACCAACTCATTCTTGAGAAATTATTTGTTACTTCCATTCTTCCTTGACACTTGTAGTTCTAGCATTATGGAAGGATTCAAGTCTTGCCACTGTCTCAGTGCAGCTCTGTAAGACAAATAGACTACCTGTCTGTAGACCAGCATTAAAATTTCTCCAGAGATTTGAAACGTAAATCCTGAAGTAAGTCATTTTGTATTCATTGCAGAAGGAGAGATAAAAACTTTAATAGCTATTAGGATTTAAACCAGACCTGTTTTAAGTGTGAGTTTAGAAAATTCATGACAATAGTTACTATAAATAATTTTATTTGTGATATATAGTGGGTAGATACATCTTCAAAATCAAAGATAAAAATGACATGCTGTCTTAGTCACATTTTAAAGCTCTGCGCCCACCTGCCTAGGTAGGTGCTTACTCTCCTGTAGGGGCTGAGTAGAATTGTCGGCGATAATGATTGACCCAGTTGGGCACCCACTTCGGAGGCAGAAATCATGATGTATAGTGAGCCGGCGCCCTTTTTGTTTTTGCTGTGCTGGTGATTGAACCCGTAGCCTCAAGCTTACTCTGCAAGTGCTCTAACACTGAGCTGTTTCCCCTCTGAGATATCTTTTCTGTTAGTACATGTCTACCCTATCTTCTGTAGGAACAGAGGCTTCCATAAACACCTAAGTTTGAAAAAAGGCCTGAGTTACGCAGGTCTGGTTTCAGTCTACTAGGAACTACATAATACCTATAAAAATATAAATGCCTCAGAAATGGGTGCTCAACATTCTTGTGTCCTGACTTTGAGAATATTCTCATGCTTCTTCCTAATTGTGAGTGTAAGTTGAATGAGTATCTCTCTTATCTGAAATGCTTGGGACCAAAGATGTTTCAGATTTTTGTTGTTGGCGTTTGCTTTGGATTTGGAGCACAGGTATCTGGGTAGAAATAATGAGGTCTTGGACATGGGGCCCACGTCTGATTACATAATTGATTTATGTTTCCGACGTACACACAGCCTGCAGTAATTTTATACATTTTTCTTGGTGCTGGGTTTCAAACCTAAGGCATACTGAACAAGCACTACTGAGCTATATTCTCCACCTTTTTACAATACCTGTTAATATAAGTTCACACATGAAGCAAAGTTTCATGTTGCAGAATTTCCCACTTGGCATCATATGAGAATACAAGTTTCAGAGTTTGGACATCTTGGGTTTTACTGCTAGGGTGGAGATGTTCAACTGGTATGGTGCTTTCTCAGCTTTTACACAAAGTTTTGTTTTTTAATTGCAGGGGACTTCAGAGGCTGTATCTCACAGCTATGGTTTTAATTAATTAAAACATTTGTGAGTTTTCCATGAGGAGGAAAAGGGGACATTACTCAAGCCAATTCAACTGCAACTCCTGCATCTGATGTCCCCTTGTAAAGCTCTTTTCTGGAAAGATGTTTATAATTTCCCTGGGAGGAGACTTGTATATCAAACGGAATGCACAGAAGGTCAGCACAGAAACGGCTCAGGGAATGGGATTTGGGGAGCAGATATACTTGGGTTTGATTAATTTCTTAGTTATGCAGCTTCCTTGTTGAATGTCTTGGGGATAGTTGGTAAACACTTGGTGGAAACATTCATATGAGAAATGACAGTGATGTCTGCCTCACAGCATTATGCTTGCTAATAAAGGGATCTGTGTGAAACAAACCCTCATGCAACCCTGAAATCCCGGTCAGGGTTGGATAAGTAAATTAATTAACAGGTTCTTCGTGTTTTTCTTCTGACCCAAGGTTTTCTTCTTTCTAATAAAGTTTGCAATTATTTTTGAATCAAGATTTTTTATTAAGAAGTAAAACTCTTTAAAGTAGGAGTGTGTCTCATTATCTTTGTATATATCTGACCATAGTTAATAAATGCTTGTTATGTTTGACTGAAAATTTTTCATGTCAAAATGAATGTGGTTGTCATTACCTAGTACAACAAACTGCTGTGTTAGTAATTAGTTAATAAAAATATGCATGTGCTGGAGAAGTGACATGCAGTATAGCATTACCTTCTGGGAGCTCCCAGCAAACACTGCGTCATTGGCCCTAGGGGAGATACAGAGTCAGGATCCTGTAAATCTCAGGCACGTTTGTGTGAACCTATTGCACAGCCTTATTTTTAATGTGTTTCTACTTAAAGACACTTTATTTAATAGTTGATTCTCTACCATGGAACTCATGCTACTAGCACTCTAATTATTGCCTGCATGAGGCCTACCTCACATGCAGCTTGTTGTAGCCTCTGCTTAGAGCACTGGATATGATTTCTTCACTGTGCTGTGTACCATCTTCACAGTAAAATCCTCAACAGGAAGCATAAGAGCGTGAAAGAAAAACTGGTTTAATAGATTACAAAAAGGACACTTGTTACAGCAGGGAGGATGAATTAGCAAGCCAGAACATCACCATTTTGACCTCAGCTAGGAATAACAGCAAGCAGAATTTGCTGCCAGAGTGTGTATGTCTGTGAATATCTGCAAAAGTACCACGAGTGTTAGTGTGGAGCTTATAGAAGATGCCAAGAGAGAAGGCATATTCACATGTCTAGAATCTATGATTGATGAGGGTCGACTGAAGTTTCATCAAAGTCAACTCTGTACAGGTAAAGGGGACGTCTGCTCTTTGAACGGCTCCCACTGCCTTAATATTAATGGGTGACACAGGCCTCTGTGGGTACTTTACTAACAAGCCCCTGGGCACTTGCACTGGTCCAGCCAGGTACAAGGCTTGCTTCTTAGAGCAGGCTGTGGGGGAGCCCTGCCTCTTTCTGCACATGGTCTTTCTCTCCTGGCGTGAGCTCACGTGTTACTCTGGGAGGACAAGATTTAGAAACACTTGCTAACAAGCACAGACAGGTTGCTTTTTTCCATTTGTTGAGGTGATGGTGATGTGTGAGGAGAAATTGTCCCTCAGGTGGTCCAAATCCAGGGTAGAAAGTAGGTGCCAGGGAGCTCTTGGTTTGAGGTGCTGGTTGCCCAAGAAGGATTGGATCAGTCCATAAGTTGATCCATACTCTACTGGAAGAAACAAGTGCCTGTAATGGCAAGAGAATGGCTCCTCTGGCAGCCTGTCCTTACCACACCCTGGCCTAGGTGTCTCTGCAGTGGAGAAATTGTAGGTCTGCTTGAGCCAGGCCAACTGTACTGTGACCAGCAAGAGTTCCTGAGGTAAGCAACTGATAGCAGTTGTCTCTACTAGGGTGGGCTCGGGGATGGTAGGTGCCAAGGGGGAGCCAGCAGCCAGGTGGTGAAGCAGTTGTTCCATACATATCACTAATGTGGTACCATCCTGTTTTGTTTTGTTCTGTTTTAACCTATTATGGCTCTTTTTTCCCTGTCAGTAATAGGAAGGAATATTTTGAGGGTAACATGGAAACACTTCGACACTAAAGCTACAGTGTGCTCATGAAAACAATTCCAGTTGTTGCAGATTAGTAACAACTAACATTACTGAAGACTTATCATGGTCTGAAATTTCAGGCACACTTTGTGTATTGGCTCATGTAGTCAACTTTCTCCTGTTATAGTCTGGATGCTAAATACTCTCAAAAAGCCCAAGTGCTAGGGCCTGGTCCTCAGAGTGCAGCTGCATAGAGACTGTGGACTAGCTAAGAGGTGGCCAAAGGGAGGACATTGGATCATCAGAGACTGTGTCCATGGAGAGGATCCTGGACCCTATTCCTTCTTTGCTCTCCTTGCTTCCTGACCGTGAGTTTTGTGGCTTTTGCTTTGTTGTGTGCACCCAGTGTGATGTGCTGCCTTGGTATAGACCCAGAAGCAGTGGGACCAACTGATTGTGACTGGAACCTCTAAAACCATTAGTCAAGATAAACCTTTTCTCTTTGTAAGCTGACTTTCTCGGGTGCTTTGTTATGGTGAGGGAAAGCTGACTAAAATACCCTTCTGTTCCAACAACTCTTCAAGATAAACAGATGCTCTTACACCAACTGGCTAAGCAGTTTTTGAGGCCATGGCTATATATCCATTTGGTGCTTCAGGTTTTACACCATTCCTTTAGTTATATAGTAGTAATGCAACAGTATCAGTATGATGCTTCTTGTGCTTCAGATTATGTTCTCAGAATTTAGAAGCAGCACATTGGCTTTGTTCATGGACTTTGCTGAGTAACTTTGCTCCCAGGGTCTAAGAAGATAGCAAAATGCCCTGCCTTCAGGAATTGACATTCTTAGAAGCTGGAAGTGGCAAGAAACAGGTACTTGGAAGTGCCACCAAAGAGTGCATGGTGCCCTGTGGCTTCTAGAGACTGGAATAAGGCAGAGGAAGGGCAGCTTGATAAGGGAGTCAGAGAACAATGAGGAAAGATTCTTAGAAGAAAAGGTATTCAATAGATCTAGAATATTTCCTGAGAGCATTCTAGGCCTTCACCTGCCCCTTTGCAATTAGATGTAATCAGGAGCCAGACATCAGCCATAAAGGGGCCACTCCGTGCTGTCCTCCCTAGTCTGTTCTTCTCTGGCCACCGCCGCAGCTGCAGCAGCCTGAAGCTGAGTGAGGGATTGCTCTTTGGGCCCTGGGGGTTTTGCTGCGTATTGGGCAGCCTGGTTTGCTCAAGCATGTGTTCACATACCTGGGACACATGTCCTCAGCTGCGCAGCCATTAGTATCATTGTAGGAAGGTCCAGCACCAAAAGTGGTGGTGAAAAGACACTGAGGAGAGTCTTTGGTTTTGGATTTGTGTTTTAAATTCTTTATGGCTCCTGCAGAAAGTTTTTTCTAAATTCTTTGTTCTTTGGCTTTGTATTCTAAAGGGCTGTGGTTCAGACTGAAGTATGTGTTGAATTTGAAGCCTCTGAGGCAAGTTACATTGCCCCAACAAGAGCTGACAATGGGCCCAACCTTTGGAAGCCCAGGATGCGTGAGAGTTCGCTGTCCAGGGTGGGACTCTCCATCCCTGTCCCCAAGAGTGCCCTATGGGGCACTTTGTGAAGTATGCTCTTTGTGAAGAGGCAACAGAAGCCCTCTTCCTGGAACTCCATCAAATGTGTCAGATTTAGGCCAGTTCCCTCTTCTCTCCTGTTGCCCCTCTCTACAACCACCCACTACAGAGTGCAAATTTTGGCTTCTCAGAGAAATTGGAAAATCATTGTAATAAAGTCAGATCTAGGATCCCATGACTCGTGTGTGTGCGCGTGCGTGTATGTGTTTGTGTGTGTGTGTGTGTGTGTGTGTGTGTGTGTCGTTGATTTAGTTTAGCTTTACCATTTTCTCACTGTAGGATTAGCATTTCATTTTATATTACAGTAGTTTTGTATTTGAACTTGGGTATATTTGTTTATAATATTTCAGTGATAAATCATACAATATTTGTACTAATGTCTTTTTAGTTTTACTAAGCTATGACTTCCTTGAAGATAAAGGTTATTCCTGACTCATTATTGTGTCCATTATAGAGTCTGGCACTGTGCCTTCGGATATATCAGCTGTTGGTGAGTGTTGTTCATTCATCTAAGTAGGAAATGAAGTTGGGGGTCCTTGGAATTCAGCAGATCTAGAGCTCGTGACATGTTACCTGTCATGAACATTTGCTCATCGCCACATCTGCGATGGGTTTTGCTATTTGAATATGATACAAACCCAGATACACATGTTTGTGTTTGAGGATGAGAGTATCCTAAATGCATATTAAATTAGAACATAAAAAATTTCTATAATCTTAAGATGATTTAGGTTACTGAAAAAGAGAACCCTATAAATCTTCAATAAAAACACTTTTTCTACTTAAATATTTAAGTGTCTGTGCACAACAAAATGCCTATTTAGACCAAGCCCAGATTGCTATTTTAAACCACTTACTGGGGAAAATAAAAATATTTCTAAGAATATCTTTAT
>PVKN010024223.1:0-14517 GCA_004027915.1 Capromys pilorides
AAGATGTTTTGTCATTTAATATTATTAAAATTACATACTATATAATCTTAAGGTAAAAAAAAAGAGTATGTTCTCTAGCTGCATCCATTTACTGAAAAAAGACTCAAATTTATCCTATTTTATAGTTGAATAATACTCCATTGTGTAAAAATACAGCATCTTCTTTATCCATTCTCTGATTTATAGACATCTGGGAGGTTTCTGGGATTTGGCATGGATAAACTGTGCTGCTATAAACATGGATGCACATGTTTTGCTGTGGTATGAGGTATTCAGTTCTTCTGGATAAATATCCAGAAGGTGAATAGCTGGCCAGTATGGGATATCCAGTGCTAGTTTTTTAAGGACTCTCCACACTGATTTCCGCAATGGCTGTACCAGTCTGCATTCTCATCAGCAGTGCAGAAGGGTTCTTTTTCCTCTAGAGCCCCTCCAGCATTTGTTATTGGTTGACTTCTTGATGTTAGACATTCTTTCTGGGTGAGATGGAATCTCAATGCTGTTTTAATTTGCATTTCTCAAATGACCAATGATGTTGAACATTTTTTCATATATGTACTTGTCATTTGTATTTCTTCCTCCGAAAAGTGTATATTCATCTCAGATTCCCAGTTTTGAATTGGGCCTTTCAAATTGGGGGATCTGATTTTTAAAAATTCTTTATATGCTCTAGATAGAAGTCATTTGTTGGAGGGAGAGTTGACTATAATTTTTTCCCAGTTTGTGGATTTTCTTTTTACTCTGTTGGAGATTTGCTTTGTTGTTGTTGTTGTTATTATTATTATTATTATTATTATTATTATTATTATTATTTTAGGGAAAGGTCTACAGGGTGTTCAGAGTCTCACTACTAGTTTAGACTCCTAGTGATCCACCTGTTTACAGCCTCCTAAGAGCTGGGGTTACAGGCGTGTGCTACCACACCCAGTCTCAATTGCCATCTCAGTGCGCCCTGGGAGTGGGGCTGGGACAACAGGCCTGGGGATCGAACTTCTGTCCCCTGTGCCTGTTAGCAGGTGCTTTTATCCATTGAGCTACTTGGCTGGTTCTTGCTTTGAAGTGCAGAAACTTTTCAGAAAGATGAGATCTCAGTCGTTGATTCCTTGAAATATTTCCCATGAGTTTGGTTTATTTATTTGGTACAGGGTCTCACTATGCAGCTTGGACTCATGGTGATCTTCCTGTTTTCAGCCTGCTCAGCATTGGGTTACAGGCACCACATGCAGATTTAGTGGCCAGCTAAGTGTGCCTGGAGGCAGGGCTGGTGCAGCAGGTGGCTCCCTGCACTTACCTAAACAAGTTCTTAGTCTGCTGAGTTATCTCACTGGCCCAGCAATTTGTTTTCTGTTCATGAACTCTCTACCTACCTCTGTGTCTTTAAGGTTTCTACCTATTTACCTCCAGAAGATTTAGTGTTTCTGTTTTACTATTTAAATCTTTGATCCATTTTGACTACACTTTGCGCATGGTTATAGGCATGGGTCATGGCCTTCAGCATGTGGAAAGCCAGTTTTTCCAGCACTATTTATTAGAAAGGCTGTCTTTCTTCCAGTGAGCCTGTTTGGCCCCTTTATCAAAGTTAAGGTAGCTGATTGTGTTTGCAGCTGTGTCCCCATCTTCTAATCCGTTCAACTGATCCTTAGGTCTGTCTCTATGCCAGTACCATGCTACTTTTATCATCATAGCTTTATAGAATATTTTAAGGTCAGGGATTACCTCATCATTTCTGTAGGTAAAAAGCCCAGCATGCATCTCACCAAGATAATATCAAGGTGGAAGCAGGGCTGTGGTTCCTCTTAGGGGTTCAGAAGAAGAGTCAGATTTCACAGTGACTTATGCCACAAACTCAGTGCCTTCTAGCAGGGGTTGGAGGGGGGATGCAGACCTTGTTCTGTGCTAGCTGTCAGCCTGCTCACCTTCATTCTTTGGCTCCAGGCTCTTTTTTTTCTCAAGGTCAGCAGGTCAAATCACAATTCATATTTTGATCTTGACCTCGGCTTTCTTTTCTTGCTTCTTTTGCCTTCTGCCATCTTTACTTTTATTACTAGGGCTTAAACCTCAGGCTCCCTGAAGCTAGGCAAAGTATTTACTACTGGACTCTTTAAAAAATTTAAAAAAAAAGTTGAGTCATGCTCTCACGAAATTACCCAGGCTGACCTCAAACCATCTTTCCTCTTGCCTCAGTCTCCTGGGTACCTGGGATTACAGGTATGCACAACTGTGCCTGCCTTATGTCCTGCTCTTGCTCCTCCTCTCTTCCTTTTATTACTGGGGAGTTGAACCCAGAACCTTCACAATAAGCTACATATCTCTTCTTTTTTAATTTTTAAGATTGGTATAGGGTCTCGCTAGGTTAAGAATGCCTGGGGTGGCTCAAACTTTTGATCTTCCTGCTTCAGCCTCCCAGATTGCTATAATTATAGCTCTGTGCTATCATGTCTGGCTTCTTTCCTTTTCTTTGATGGGCTCATGTAATTACTTTGGCTGTATCTGGATAATCTAGCACATGCTATCTATCTATCTATCTATCTATCTATCCATCCATCCATCCATCTACAACTTGGTACCATGACAGATAGTTTCTAGGATCTCATGAAGATAACACAGTCCACAGATGCCCAAAACTTTTATGTAAATGATGCAATGTTTTCACATAACCTGCATACACTATTCCTTAATAATTGCAATCAATAAGTGTATACATGTTTAGTACAAATATAATTTTTCCCATTTATTTTTGAACCTTGGTTGAATTTATGGAAGTTTATCCCATGGATATGAAGAGGTGACTGCAGAGACACAGATGTGGATAAATGGAAATGCTGGTATAATATATGCTATCTTACCATTGTACTGACATAAATACACGTGATTTTTCATTCCTGAAAAAGAGGTTATTAAAATTTTTTGAATCCCCTGGGGTGGATGTGTTCTCATCCAAATATTCACATTGAATCATTTCCCACTTGCAAGTCCTTTCCAAGGCAATAGGAAATGTATTCCCTTACATGTTCATTTTGTGGTCATCAAGGTTTCCTGTCCATGGGCTTTCTGTACATTCCCTTTGGGCTTAGTTTGGCCTGGGTTTGCAGGGGTGACTGGAGGACTGCCTTGCTTTTGATAATGGTGTATCATTTCATCAGGCCTAACACTTCAGGGAGTCCCACCCACCTTTGGTACCTGGGACTTTTCAAATCACACATTGGTCTGTGTCAAATTGACCATTGTCTTGTGTTCAGGCCCATGCCTGGAAGAAAGAGGGCTGAAAGAGAAAAGAATCATATCCTGTCTGTAAGCGCTGAAAATATTTAGTGTGGCAAGCACTGTGTTTTCTTTCTTATGAAAAGCTGATTAATATTCAGTGGTTGAAGGTTAATACTCTATTCATTTTATTCACTTTACATCCTGGACACAGCAGTGACTGTTTCAACTTCAACTCCTAATTCGTACAAGTCTGGTTCTAATCAGGAGATTAGTAACTTACAGCCTAAGCAGAAACCAATTGAACAATTGCTAAGTGTATCTTCCTCTCCATGTCTAGTAACATCCGGGTACTTGAAATTGATTCATTAAGGACAAGATGTGGGTGTGTATATATCAACAATACTTCACCAATGTGGATCTGCCTAGGAAATTTCATTTGCTGACACAGGTAAGTGAGGAAATTGAGGAGACAAAACTGATATGAAACCAGAATTGTCCAAATATATTCATATGCAGCACAGTCTTATAATCTTACTCAGGAACTGGATCATAGTGAAGTCTTCTATTCTATGGATTTTCCTACAATGGACTATACTTTAAACATATTAGGATGAATCACTTTAAAAAAAGGCTTCCTACTTTGTCCTTTTGCTGAGTTTAGATTGTTATTTTGTAAGCACATCCACACAGGTCAGTCCAGTTGTCTTCACATTCTTTCATGTTCTTTGTTTTTGTTGTCAGGATTTGCATATACTTGGATGCACACATCTTTAAGCAGGTAAAATCATAGCACAGTGAGCTCAAAAGGAATGAAAGAAAGGGTTTTACTATCATGGAAGTAAGCTCCTCAATAGGTCCTCAAGGATGTTTTGAAATCGTATCTCATTTGTCTGGAAAAGATTAATACCTGCAGGCTCCCTGGCTTAGTTAGTCTGTGATGTAGGGCTGTCTGTCTGCTGCTCCTGTAAGGAAGAAATAGGAAGCATCTGTACTGATGGGAGAAGAAGAGATAGTCTATGGCAAGCAGGGCATTAGCCTTTTGCAGCTGTGACCAAAGACCTGAGAATAATTTAGAGGAGGAATAGTGTGTTTTGGTTTATGGTTACAGATGAGTTAGTCCATGGTAACCTGGCTTCACTGCTTTTAGATTTCTGGTGAGGAAAAGAAAGAAATTAAAAAACACCCACCACTACAAATAACAACCTTATCTTACAATTGTATCTCTTCTACATCAATAGACTGGCTTCTCTAAGCCTTGGGTTGAAGAGGAAATAATGCAACATATGAAGATGACGACAGACATAGCACAAGCTCTCAGGAATGACAATTTATTAAATTGGCTTTGAACTCCATGCGACTTATATTTGTGAAAATACTAGGAAATCCATATATTGGTAAGCAAATTATGCATCACTACTATTCTCACAGGTTCTTTTTTTTTTTTTTTTGGTGGTGGTGGTGGTACCAGGGCTTGAACTCAGAACCTTGAGCCTATGAGCTTGTTTATGCTGCTGAGCTGTATCCCTAGCCCATAGTTTTTAATCTGCCTGAGAATAACTACTTCTTGCCAACTTTCAGGCTCAGTCAACTATCTATGTTATTCTCTTTGAACTGGAAGAAATATAATTGACACATTAACTTATCAACTAATTCTCTCTCTCTCTCTCTCTCTCTCTCTCTCTCTCTCTCTCTCTCTCTCTGTTGTAGTACTGGGGAGGGAATTCAGGGTCTCACCCTGACAAGAGCTCTACCATGGTGCCACATGCTCAGCCCTCAGCTAACTCTTAAATGTCTTCTAGTCCATGACCAAAGACTAGGTCAACAAAACCCCAAGGAACCGGAAGAACTCCTATCAGCAACAACTGTACTTCTACTAAGAGTCTAAGCATCCTCCTCATAGTTGAGACTCTGTAAGCACAGATTCCAGATTCACCCATGCAAAAGCCACATTTCCTTTTTGGATTTTGTTCCCATCACCTGGGAAGGTCCTTCAACTCTTAACAGGAACTTTCCCTCTTCATGACTGGCATCATCCCTTGTCTTTGTTGTTTTGGTTGTAAAATATACTCACAACAAATGAATCATCTTACCCATTTTGGAGTTCAGTCACATGAAATACATTCAAATTGAGCAACCTTGAAGAGACAGCACTAAGTGAAATGACTCAGTCATGTGAGAAATAGTGCATGATCCTACTTCTGTGAGGTCCATACAGAAAGAAGCTTTCGTGCAAGGCATGATGGGAACTGCCACCTTCCTACTCCAGAACATGTCAGCGTGCAAAACTGAACTCAGCACCTTCTTTCATGAACTCCTCTCCACGTTCCCTTCCTCCTGTTCCTACAACCACTGTTCACTGATCTGTTTCTATGAGGTGTGACCAAAAACCGTGGTGGATGTGTTTAAATTTAAAAATTGTTGTGGTAAAGGACGCATTGTCGTCGTCTTTCCTTAGAGAGTCGTGGTTGCCTTCCTGTCTTGATCTGACAAAAATCATTTACCTTTCACAGCTATCTTGGTTTTGCTGAAGAGCCAGAAGCTACTTAGAGCCAGATCTGATGAGTCAAATGGATGAGGACGCATGAGTGCCTTTGCAAGCTTGACCTACTGTTGGGCAGCATTACCTGGCAGCAGGCACTGTGTTCTTTTTTTGTTTTCACAGCTCATTAAGACATTCTTGAAAGAGGACTTCCAGAACTGCTTCCGGAAAGGACTCGGACAGGAGGTCCAGTGTGCTAGAAGTGAGGGAAATATTTTGATGGGAGTCATAGTTATGTATCATAAATTCTTATTATAATAAATTTTAAAAATTTTAAGCAGACACCTTATTTCTGATAATCTCATTCCTGGAGGTCTCTTCTTCTAGGGAACTCCTAGAAGTGAGATTGCATAGTATTTCTCTTATGACTGGGTCATCTCAGTGAGTACCAGGACCTCAAGTTTTGAGCTTGGGGTACACGTGGTCCCTTTTTGCATAAAGAAGGAACAACAGTCTTGCCCCTCAGGGGCATTGGGAGAGTGTTGAGACACCAACCTGTCTGGAGTCTCTGCAGCAAGGTCGCTGGATCCTGAGAACAACCCAAGGTGTGAAAGCAACATTAGTCTCCCTCAAAACAGGTGACAATGAGACAGACAGCAGCTCCAGGTTTGCGGGGGTTCTAAAAGGTACCATTTGAATCTAGAATCACCATCAGTAAAAGTTGTATCCTCAGCCCTTAGGAGGAGGCTGACCTGCAGAGACTCAAGAGCTGTGTTGTGGTGGGGCTTCCTATCCCTCTCTCTGTCTCTCTCTCTCCTTCTGTCTCTGTCTCATGGTCTCTGTCTTTGTCTCTCTGTCTCTGTCTCTGTTTTTGTCTCTCTCTCCCTCTCTCTGTTTCTATCTCTCTCTGTCTCTCTTCTCTCTGTCTCTGTTTTTGTCTCTGTCTCTGTCTCTCTGTCTCTCTCTCTCTCCCACTCTGTTTCCCTGTCTCTCCTCTCTCTCCCTCTCCCTCTCATTCAGGTGTCATTGGGATGGATTCCTTGGCTTGTGGAAATACTATTTTCTCTTCCTGTCTTTGGGTGACTGTACAAACTTCAGAAAAGGAGCTCCAGCTGCCACACAGCTCCATGCAGGGT
Source organism: Capromys pilorides (assembly GCA_004027915.1). Lineage (NCBI taxonomy): Eukaryota > Metazoa > Chordata > Mammalia > Rodentia > Capromyidae > Capromys > Capromys pilorides. Next base: position 6,820 of record PVKN010024223.1, read on the forward strand.
GTCTCGCCAAAATGCAAAGTTTCACCACAGCTCACAAGCAGACACTGTTTCTCAAGCGAGGGAACAGAGTGCGGTGCCTTTCAGCACCTTTTCCGGCACTTCTTTAAAAAATGATTTAAATTGGAGGCAATGGCACCAAATGCTGAACATCTGACACTCAGAGAAGATTTAATGAATCATTCACTTGAACAACATCCCTCCTCCCCTCTAGCCACATCACTTGGCATTCTTCATGGGTTTTTTTTTTTCACCCCACAAAAACATTTGTTCTGTAGACCATTTGCTTGTTAATGGTGTCCTGGGCAATTCTTCAGATTCATGGCAAGGAATGTTGGCCTAGGGAAGCCTGCTGACCTGAGTCCTCTTCTCTCTCTCTCTCTCTCTCTCTCTCTCTCTCTCTCTCTCTCTCTCTCTCTCTCTCTCTCTCTCTCTGTCTGTCTCTTTCTCCAGATCTGACTGTTTGTGGGGACAGGACAACAGGTCTCCATAGGAACCAGACAGAACTACCTTCAGTCACACCTAATGCCCTGCATAATGTCCTTCAGAGTATCTAGCCTGCGCAACCAAATGTTATTATCAACACAACAGCTAGCATTGCTATGACTGATTTGAGTCAACAGAGCAAAAAAGGGAAAGATGGTCCTAGCTGGAAATTACTAGTGTTGGCAGAATAAAACTCACCCAATTCTAAATATCAAGTTGCAAGCAAGCATTATCTTTGGTGTCATGAATTGCTCCTCGCTGTGAGGACAGGCAGTGTAGTTCAATGGCCGAATGGGTTGGACCTGCCAGCTGACATGTGGACTATACTTTAGGACATGGTTTCCACTTTCGATGGGTCATTGCTGACCAACGTTCTGCTGGTGCCTGGTGCTATGAGCAGGAAGAGTACCGAGGCTATTCCCTCTGTGGTTGTAAACAATTTAATCTTCCAGTCCAATCCTTAATGTAAATGTTTAATATGAACCTGATGTTACCATTATGTATGTGAATTTACTAGCAGACAAAGCTGGGATTTACACTGTGCTGGAAATCAGATGTTCTTTGCAACAGGGGCTGGAGAAATCTTTAAAGATGGTTAGGATTTTCTGCTCAGTGGCAGGTGCAGGTGAGAAGGCATGCTCCCAGTGCATCACCAGGGACCAGCCACCCACAGATCTGATTCATGTTTGTGTGTTGAAAGGTTCAGGGGTCAGCAGTTGCAATCGAGCTGAGCTCCAAAAAGTGCAGTGGACAGAAAGCATCTAGTGCGAGCTGAGATGGGACACTTCACCGTGGACTGCTTTGGGAAGGCCATATGCTTCTCTAGAGCAGCTGCTGGTAAACAACAGTCTTTGGATCTGTTGAGGACCAAGCCATGATGGTGTATGGTCATAAGGGAAGAATGGCTCTTCTATTTTTAAATGATTAGAGAAACAAAGGGTATTTTATAATATGTAAAAGTTAAATGAAATTATTTCACTAGTACACAGCTAGTTTCATTTGTTTATACAATGACCACACTGCTTTTGTATTATAGTGGCAGAGCTGAGCAATGACCTGTGATGATAGTTCTACAAGGACAGAAATTTTCACGATGTGATTTTTTACTGAAACGATTTCCTGACCTCTCTTCTTGACAACCCTTTGACACTGACAGCACGTGACAATAATACCAACAATGGCAGGAAGCAATTATTGTTATTTCTATACCAGGTGTGTGCCTATTTACTATTGTGTGTGGTTTGTACCGTATTAATTTTTACCTAAAAGTTATGTTTGCCAAACGTGTATGGCATTGTCCTTGAATTTTATTTGCTATAGGCTTTTCTACATGTGAACAGTTATCTAGAAGGGAATTGTACACTGGATTTTGCTACATTTCAAGATATTGAGTGCCTTGTACATTAGATAAATATTTCAAGAAACAGGTTGACCATCATTATTGTGAAAGTAACTTGAAGTAGAGTCAAGTACGATGAATCAGTTTGAAGATGGAGCCCAACAGTTTTGCAGTTTGACCAGTGGCACCAAGAATCAGCTTGATTTGCTGCCATCTGGCCAAGGTAACTATTCTGTTTCATACTGGTCAGGGAGATGTAAACTCTGTCGTAGACCCCGCATCACATGGAGCTCCTTGAGACTGAAAGTGATTTCTCTACTTGATTTGGAGCGTTAACTTTCCAACCCCTAGCATTTCCCACCCCACCCTGCATGAAGGCAGCGGATTACGGTTTTGTACATAGAAGGCGTCAACAGCTGGTTACCAGACCAACTAGTTAGCATCCTACCTGACAACCTGTGCTGAAGCTCTGCTCTCCTTACACAATGATTTCCCTGTGACAATAAAGTTGTGCCCTTAGAACATGGGATTCTTAGATGAAAACACTTAACGCAGCCTGGGACTGGCCCAGGTTACAGCAACCCCTTCTGTCCCCAGTCAAAGTTTTACAAAGGAGGTAGACCGACATTAATTGACACAACACATTCCGACTTGGGTTTCCCATAACCTCGCAGGAAGGTGAAGAGAAAATTTCAGCCAATTGAATATCTGCATTTTCATGATGGTATCTGAATATTTTTCCTCCAAGCTTTGCAACTTAATTTCCCTACTTTATAGGCTGTATGAAAATGTCCCTAGGTCCCTTTGGCCCCTGTGGATAAAATAATTAGCTACACATGCCATCCAACACTCTCCTATGTCTCAACCCTTCATTAGTTTCAAATCTCAGTTTAATTTCCAGGGGAAATAGTTCAAGGTTTCCTGAGACTTTGCAACCAAATCTGACCCGCTGCAGGGGGTCTCATACCCAGACTGCCTTTTTCCTGGTCCCCCACCCACCGGTCCCCACTGGCCCCCCTTACCCCCCTCCAGTCAGCTCTCTGTGAGATGCACTTTTGCTGCCTCTGCGTTTGCAAATGAGAAAACTCAGACGCTGCTTCCTGGAAACCGAATGCTTCCATTTGCTGTCTTCCTCATTGCTTCTGGAATTTGACTGGCAAGTAGGAGCTGACTGGAAAAGGTTTTATTAAGTCTGTGCGTGGTGAATGGATGCAATCATAGAATCAGCCGTGTATCCTATTAGCACTAAGCACGATGATACTTTGTGTCATTTATTCCTTTGGTGGTAACTCCATATAAATATTAGTTTTGTCACTTTTGCAATGGATTTGAAGGTCTAATTCCTCAAAACCTCAAGCCCATGGCCGACTCATTTTCTCATCTCAACTGTATTGTAGGTTCAGCCACTCGGGGGAGAAACAACCAGTTAGCTATCCCTAGGGTTCTCTGAGCCCTGTTTTTAGCTCCAAACCAAATAAATAGTAGATTTTAAAGAAGATGAAATGAAGATAGCACACTATGGTGATGCAGTATCAGATTTTAGAAAGCACTTTGGTAAATTCAGATACTAATTCTTCTAGGAAATGTAATAGGAAAGAAAAGTATTTTCTGTATATTGAATTACTCTGGGTAAGTTCTCCAGGTGCCTTCCTTGTTGCCTCAATATCTTGGAGATTAGATCAGTTTAGGATGATGTGTGTCAACACCATGTTGTCTCCCTAGTGTAAGAACCTGAAAGAATAAATAAGATGTGAAAGGTGCAGTAGGTACAGTAAAGAAGAAAGAAACTTAATGTAAGGAATAAACAATTGAGATGAGAGAAATGAGAAAAGACAGGGAAAAAGGAAGGGGAAAACTCATTTAACTGTATCATAGTATTAGCAATTTCCCAGATTTTCTTTTTTTGGGGACAGAGTCTTACTATGCAGTTCAGGCTGGCCTTGAGCTCACTTTTGTAATCCAGGCTGGTCTTGAACTCACAGCAATCCTCCTGCCTCAGCCTCCCAAGTGCTGGATTACAGGCATGCATCACCAAGCCTGGCTAGTTTCCTAGTTTTTTGAAGGCAGTAGTTAATGTTCAAAATTTTTACTTGACCAATTTTATATGCTAGTATCTGTAATCTGAGTACTATATTGAAGATAGCAATATGCAATATAGCAAGCACTGTTGAATACTTTTCATCTTGTTTTTGTTTCTTTTTCTATATTTAAAAATGTATAGTTTCAAAAGTCTTATCTATTATTTTATACTCTCTTTAAAATACATTTAAAAACAATAAAAAGAACAAGGCAAAAATTAAGATCTATTGAAAAGAGCTAAATTTCATTTGTTTGATCAATCATGAATGGCTACACCTGGTAATCTGAACAAGAAATTTGATGAAAATATGTAATATAATAACCATTGTTAATTTTCTATTCTTGGTTTGAAATTCTGTACTATTTTTGTTGTTGTATGTTGCTTTTCTTTTTTTTTTGCTTTTGTTATTTTTGTTTTTTATCCTCTTTAAAATGAAATTTAAAGACAATAATTTAGGTCAATGACCTTGGAGAAATGACTGATATTTACTCTCTGATATATTTCACTACTGTGACATGGCAACATCAACACTCTAACTCAAGTATTCAAATGAGAGTGAAATTAAAATCTATTGAAAGTGCAGGGTAACCAGGTATGGCGGCAGCCCCGCAGGCGGTACGTGGAGTCCCAGCACCCAGGATGCTGAGGCAGTAGGATCACTGGAGTATACGTGAGTTCCAGACAAACCTATTCAGCAGAACGCGGCAGCCTGCTTCCAAAGAAAAATGAACAAAATATAAGATTCAAAATGTTGCAGAAAATACACCCCCACTCTGGCACACCCCCAGTTTCTTCCATCCTCTGGCTTTACTCTAGAGAAACATCATTTTAACGATAGACTTCTCTGTGATTTTGTCCTAATTTATGCACTCAATTTCCTGGAATTAGGTGTCTTCTGAGATTATTATTTCAATGTGTTTTGTACAGTCATTTGAAGAATTGGATTATTACAGCTATGTCAGAATAGGCAACTTCTGCCATTAGTAGAGGGTGGAAGACAGGCATTAGATAATCTGGGATGAGTGCCCCATACATTTTTTTAATTTCATTGGTTACTTTAGTAGACTCTAAGATTGGAGAGAACCTGATCACAAATTGCCAATATTATAGATGAAGCTCAGCATGGCAATTAATTCTTGATTATTGATTTGTTCCTGACTTGGAGTTTGGCTTCTTGAAACTGAAAAAGAAGGTTGTATCTGGTACCTCTTTGAAGGTATGGTCTGTTCTTGGGCTACTAATTTTTCAGGCAACTAAAGTAGCTTTAGGAATAAACTCCTGTGTTCTATTGCCCAGGGATCTATGAAGTATTATGCTAATTAGGGGAGGGTTTTCTGGTGTAATATCTCCAAAAGAACAAAACATTTTTGGAGTGATTTTACATGTGGATTTCACTTGACCTTGTTAAATCTATTATCTCACTACGTACTACTGAAACTCTTCTTTGGCCCTCTGTAATCTTGAGTCAGAATAATCACCTTAGAAATGCACCAGAGAGAACCTTGTATCTGGGTTGTTTTAGGATCAGGAAACAAATAATCCTGACAAAACTGTCTTGAGAAGAGAGATTTATTAAGCTACCAAAGGAAAATTCTGCTGAGTTAGGGAGATGCCATTTTGATCAATTCTCCTCAGAGATGGTCTTCAAGGATTCTGGTTTCTTCTGGACACTTCAATATTGTTAACATAATAATTCTGTCTTTGTTCCATTCTCTTGGTTTTGAAAGACAGTTCTGTAGTTTCAAGGTCATAGACTATGTGAGAGAAAGGGCTCTTTTTTTTTCTGTCTGTTTTGGTAGGAAAGAAAAGTGTCCTTGAGACTTTTGCCCTTCAGTGTCCCATATCTTTCACTGGTAAAACGTGATCACATGTCCTTCATAAAACCATTTCCTCTTCAAGAGGGAAGGATCAGCATGATAGAGCTCTACTCCATATTATTTATTACTTTTGGGTCACATACAAGAAGAGATAGCTGAAGACAAGAAGAGCAGGCCAGTCTGGGGAAGAGGTGGGCAACGTGGGCAGCAAAGGGTCAAAGGCATAGAAGGGAGCGGTGGAAGGAAAGAAGGTTAAAAAAAAATTGTACCGAAAGATGACAAAGGTTGGGTACTTAAATGCCAGGGAATTTCCTTTCCTGAAGTACTCAGCACTTCATATTTAGCTAAGTGGATCCTAATTCCATATTATTTGGTTGCAACTGTGTTTCCTCTGAGACTATGACCTTGGTCCCCTAGCTAGTGCCACAGGATATGGTGTTGAGCAGTTGCACTTTGATCCTGGCCTGAATCGTAGAGCTACAAAGAGAGGCCTTTTCAAGGTGTTGTGGGAGACCTGTCTGTAACAGGAGTATTGTAATGTGGATGACCTGCAACAGGATTCACATTGAAGTTAATGCCTAATCCCCCAGAAAAAAAAGAAAAAAAAAAGTAGAAAGGAGGAAAAGGAGATATTCAACTTAGACCTCCTAGGGAGTTGTGTTTATTGGATGAGATGATCTCTGCATTGTTTTCCTCTTCGTGGAATAAAGCATAATTTCACCTTTTTTTTTTTTTTTTACAATTAAAGCTGAAGAATGACAAAGATGTTATCATTTATATGATGCATTGGAAGGATACTGCTTGTGCTCAACTGGAGTAGAGCACAGAATGCCTGCCTGCACTTTGCTGATCTACGAGAAGCCAAATATTCTGGGAAAATCCTATACAGGGGTTTTAGTTCCTGTCTGATGTTTTTCTCTGTCTCTGCGAGCTGCCACCACATGGAGCTGCTTTAGTACTGTGCAGGTTGGGCTTGGCCTCAGATGTCAAAACCACTAAAATAATGAGTAAACAAACTCCTCTGATCTATGCATCGGCCAACTATGTGTCTTATTTACAATAATTTTATTATACTTCCCGGCTCACTGGCTATTTTCCTTCAGTGGTAGTCTGTAACTTTTCTGAAAAACTTGTTCCCAGTGGAATTTTCAGTGCCTGACATATTTGCTGAGTATTAAGTACTTAGTAAATATTTGCTCAGTAGTGGAGGAGCCCTTAATGAGCCTTTAGTCTGGGGAGAAGATTAAGGCATCAAGCAAACAGACAAACAAATAATATACTTCCAAGTGATCAAGAGATTTATTGGAATTTTAAAGGTAGGGAGAGATTGAATGTTTCAGAAAACATTTCTATAGGACTGTGTATCTGTCATCTAGCTATCTATCCATCTGATTGCTAAGATAGTACACTTCAATTTATCTCTTTTCTCATGTATTGGGTAAACAGTATACAGGATTTTCAGGGTCCCACTATGTAGATCAGACTCATAGCGATCCTCCTGTCTTCTGCCTCCAAAATGCTGGGATTACAGGCTCACACCACCACACTCAGTTTTTCAATTTCTGTTAATAAGCCACAAATAAACCAAATGCATTAGTTATTAAGTAAATATTTGTAGAATATAAAGAAAATACGTCTGAAATATTTTTATCTGTACTCAGTGTACTGACTAGAAATGTGGCATCTACTTATTTTTGTTGTTTACTGATGCTGCTTTTATTTAAAATGTAAGCTGTGTTTCGGGGCTTTCTGTTGATGGGAGGCAGCTGGCAGATAGCTAGGTCTTGCTTTTTTGTCCAATTTAAATTCTAATGTGAGTATTCAGTCCACTTATGCTTAGCATCACTATTGGTTTGATTATTTAAAAGACAATCATAGTGTTGCCTGTCCAGTAGGGTGTCATTTCTGTGACTTCTATTTGTGGTGATTAATTGAAGCTTCTATTCATTTATTTCATCTATAAGCATTTTAGCTGTGTC
>PVKN010024224.1:0-14512 GCA_004027915.1 Capromys pilorides
CCAAAACAAACAAAGAAATGTGTTCATCGTGACATTATGAAAGGAAAAACAAACTGTACATTGGGAAAAGACACAATCAATGAAGGAAAAAAAAAGTAAAAACCCAAGAAGATAATGGCCAGAACACAGGAAACAAGTACTTAATAGACAATAAATAAAACTGGCCAATAAATATACATAAAGATGTTTAGGTTGCCAGGTCTAATTGCTCAGGCCTTTTTAATTTTTATGTTTATTTTATACAGGGTCTCGCTACGCAGTTAAGACTTTAGCAATCCTCCTGTCTCAGCCACTCCAGTGCTGGGATTATAGGTGTGCACCACTATACCTGGTTCCAGGGCCAGCACAGCACACAGTACTGGGAATTGAACTCAGGGCCCTGTGCTTGCCAGGCAGGAGCTTATACTGCTGCTGAGCTATCTCCCCAACCCCAGCTCAGAACTTTAATCCTAGCTAGTCAGGAGGCTGAGGAATGAGGACCATACGTTAAAAACTACAATGGGCAGTTCTGCACTTTGCAGTTTCAAGATTTACTGAAGAAGAGGAAGAAGAAGAAGAAGGAAGAAGAAAATGAAGAGTAGGAACAGGAGAAGGAGGAGGCAGCGGCGGCCTAGTAACAGCTCAGTGTGAGACCCTGGGTTTAATTTCAGGAACACACAAAAAAAGGATATTCAATTTCATTAACAATTACAACAATATAAATTAATATGACAATGAGGGCTGAGGGCTGCAGGTATAACTCAGTGGTAGAATATTTGCCTAAAATGCATGAGGTCTTAGATTCAATCCCTAGTATGGTGGGAATAATTTAGGTTTTATTCTATAGTTTAAGCTGAAAGGGCTGGGGAGATAGGTCAGTGGAATAAGTGCTTGTCTGGCAAGTACAAGGTCCTGAGCTCAATCCCTGGTATGGGGGGGAAGTGGGGGAATAGTATAAGCTGAATAAGATGCTGTACCAAGAGTTATCATTCTATAGCCTACGATACATCATTTTGAAGCTAGGCATGGTGGTGTGCACCTATAATCCTGGCTAACTAGGAGCCGGAGGCAGAAGGATAAATTTGAGGCCAGCCTTGGACACAGCTATAATCTCAGCACTCTGGGAGGCTGAGACAGGAGGATCACAACCTATAGCCCAACCAAGGCAATTTAGTGGTTTAGCAAGACCTAGTCTCAAATTTAAAAAAGTAAAAAGGGCTAGGAATATAGTTCAGTCTGAAGGCCCTCAGTTCAGTCCACAGTACAGATAGATAATGGGTATAGTGGTGCAGCACTTGACTACTGTGTACAAGGCCTAGGTTTAATACTCAACGCTACAAGAGAAAAAAAAAAAAAACATGTCACTCTGATATCCTTTAAAACCCAGGATCTCAACTTACCAGCTTATTAACTCGAAGCTTTGAAGAGTTAAATTTGAAGACATCAATTTTCTTATCCAGTGGTTTAATAGTAAACTGAAAGAAGAAAACAGAAAATGGTTTCACTGTGACAACCTCCATTGTGACCACCAACTGGGAAATTCCACAAAAGTAGCCGTCACAGGGGGCACAGACTAGCATGACCCTGCCTTACCCTGGTTTCCTGGTGACCAGACATGAAGTTTGTGAATCAGGGGTGTCGGGGTACCATATGCGGGGCTGCAAAGGCTCAGGATCCTAAACTACCTCAGGTGGCTGTGAGGAAGGGAAATCAGAACCCGTGATGGGTCCACCTTTGAGGCCAACACTGGGAGGGCCACACAGTCCAAGAAGACACAGTTCGTGCTTTAGGAAGTTCATCACCTCCTGAAACTAGAGGACCAATAGTTGATTGCTCACAAAATGACACAATATACCACTGTCTTATTGGTGGTACACATCACAAATGTCCATCATAAATGTTTGGAGTAGGGCTGGTGAGATGGCTCAGCCTTCTAAAGCGCCTGCTTAGGCAAGCTTAGGTAACCACAGGGACCACGGTTTGATCCCTGGCACCACATGCTGCACCAGCCACACTCCCAGTGCAGGCTGAGCCAGCCATAATATGAACGAATGAATGAATGAATGAATGAATGAATGAATGAATGAATGAATGTTTGGAGTAGACCCAGCACAAGTAGGAGGGGACTAGGGCTGGTGTTAGATGAGTGTGACACGGGATAGGGGTGTGGATCAGTGTTAAAGTGCTTGCTCATATGCACAGGGCCTTGGGTTCCATCCCTAGCACTGCAGAAAGTAGGGAAAAGACTACAACCGAGCAGCTCAAAGGTAGGGAGCATTGTGGAGCGGGCAAGCAGTAACAATAAAGTAGAGATAGGGAAAGCAGCAGAGCTTGTGTGTGCATGCCATGTGAGTGATGTTATGAGCTTTTTGGTGTTAATGATACAGTTGGCTTAGACTGGGAGGGAGGGGGCGTGGGCTGGAGGTGAAGATGAGGAGTGAAAGACAGGTTTAGATCTAATATGACAGAATACAGGCAGTGGCTACAGTCTCCAATTGTGGGATAATTTGATAGAAACTGGGTTATTGTTTGTTTTGGTATGGGGAATCAAACTCAGAACCTTGTGCTTGGCAGACAGTGCTGTGCCCCTGAGCTATATCTCCTGCTCCAAAAATATGTTAATAGCAGGAATAAAATATGAATGAAAAAGGGGTGTTGTAGAAGAGTAAAACATATTCTGAAATCAAAGTATAGAGAAAGACAAATGATGAAGACGGGATGGGAAATCAGGAGAAGCCAAGGCCAGACTCTTGGCAGAAAAATCTAGAAAGAAGAAATGTGATTATCACTTTCTACCATTACTCAGGGGACCAGACAGATCCTGGAGTCCAAGACAGACCCTAGGGCATGCTTTAAAAAAACGTATGCTTATGACGGGAAAGCGGGTGTGGGAGAGGGGGAAGTGAAAATGATCAAGATATGCTATATGCTGTGTCAATTCCCCCAAACCAATGTAATTATGATGTGTTAGGATAATAAAAAAAAATGAGGAGGGGGAAGAAACTGGGCATGGTGTTGTATGTCTATAATATTGGTACTCTGGGCAGGAACTTCCTGAGGCAGAATATTCCAACTCAGGCAACTCAGTGACTTAGAAAGACCCTCAAAACAAAAAAATACATTGTTGTTGACATCAAAAAAACAAAAACAAACAAACAAAAAATACAAAGGGCTAACAATATAGTTCAATGCAAAGGCACTGGATTAAGTACCTAATTTGGGGGTGGAGAGGAGGAGCATTCCTAAGAAAAACTTGCTTAGCTATCCCCAAACTAAAAAAAAAGGAATTACTAGATTAGAGGTTTTTTTTTTTTTTTTGTTGTTTTTTATGTATTTAGGGCAGGGTCTACAGGGTCTCACTAAGTAGATAAGACTTGTAGTGATCCTCTTATTTTCAGCCTCCCAAGCGCTGGGATTACTGGCGCACACTACCTCGCCCAGTCTCAATCACTATCTCAGTGCTCTGGGGGCAGGGCCAGCAAGGCTCACCAGGGATTGAAGCCCTGCCACTGTGCTCTGCCTAAGCAGGTGTTTTTTTTTTTTTTTAATTTTTCAGACATTTAATTTATTTATTTATGTATTTATTTGTTTGTTTATTTATTTATTTATTTATTTATTTATTTAAACGGCTCGCTCAGCCTTTCCTGGAGGTGGGGCTGGTGCGGCATGTGGTGCCAGGGATCAAACCGAAGTTCCTGCAGTTGTCTAAGCTTTCCTAAGTAGGTGCTTTAGACTGCTGAACCATCTTGCTGGCCCTAAGCAGGCACTTTAGTCCACTGAGCTATCTGGCCAGCCCTTGACTGCAGGTTTTGCAACCTTTTCCCACCCAAAACCCAAAATATCACCCCCTCCCCCGCAAAAAAAGATGGGTTTAGCAGACATAAATACATTGAGAAAGATAAATTCTTGAGTGTTTCTTTCACATGTCATATTGTTCAATGAGGGATTAGCACACTGAAGACAGAAAATGATCCTTTGTGCGGCTTTTGGCCAAGTTAACTTAGAAGCAGTACTGCTCTTGTGCAGGCTGCTATTTATGAATTTCATGAGCTTATTTCTGGCCTTGCTGTCAAACCCCAGAGCTGTCAGTAGGAAACCACAAGTAGATGGGGAAACCACAGGCTCCACGCTATGCCAGGGCATATACAAAGAATCAATGGATGACTTAAAATAAACTAACATTTCTGTTTTGACAGCACAGCTGTCTTGCATAACTACCAAGCCTACTTCCTATTGTGCCAAGGCAGTCTGGGGTCCATTTACTGCATGAGTTATTGACATGATGGGACATGATGTTACCTTGCCCCCAGGGAGGACAGATTAGAGCTTGTTGTGTCAGGCTATATGAGGGGAGACTTTAATCCTTGGATTCTCTAAAAAAGTGAGTGTTTGGGGAGCTGTTAGTGTACAAATGTGTGTTCTGCAGTAAATAGATTTTATGGAATTGGGAGATGAAGAACTACCACACTGTGGCACATCTCTAGCTGTAAGTCATGCAGTGCTTTCAATGTAAGTACTTTATAAAAGAACTACCTAATGCTCATCTCCTGCATTATCGACTTGAAAAAGTTCAAAGTCAGAATAGTTGGAATTAAGAAGCTCAACTGCCTTTATCAAGCATGGCTGCATGGACCTTATCATGGATTGGAAACCAGGGTCTGGGGTTCCTTTCCTTGAGTTTCTATGAAGGAAGAGAAAATAGAAAATGTGCTTAGGGCTTTGGGCTCTAATGCAATAACATGAGCTATTATTGTTATTCACTTCTACTTTGTGCCTTAAATGTGGCATCAGTAAGGCACTGAGCACAGTCTCATCTGTTTCCCTGTGCCTCCTGCCTTATGTTCTCAGGGCCTGACCTCTGGCCGTCCCAGAAGAGAAGGGGCTGTAGCATCCATCAGCTGCCCTTGGTACCCAGCCCCTGCTACTTCATTCATCACATACAAGTCTCTGGACCTCTGCATCTCCACTTCCTGGTGTAACACAGATAATAAAAATAGCCCCTGCCTTTGCAGTAGGATTCTTACAAGGATTACATAAAGGGCAAAAGTGCTTGTAAGGAAACACTCTCGCTTTCTCTTTCTCCTCCTCCTCCTCCTCTTCCTCCCCCTTTTCTCATCCTCTTCCTTTTCTTCCTCCACCTCCTCATCATTCTCTTCCATGGCACTCACTATAGCTGTCAAATCATTACTTGACTATAACTTCTTGATGGCTGGGGTTAGGTTTTTCTCCATCTTTGTTTACCTATAAACGATAGCACAAGGCCCAGTAATTCCTTTAAAAGGAATGTATAAGGGCTAGGATATAGCTCTGTGGTAGAGTAATCACCTAGTGTGCACAAGGCTCAGCGCTATTTTTTAAAAAATGAATAAATAAGTGAGTAAACAGGGCTACAGATTTGGGAAAAGTCTTATACAGAGAAACATTTGATTTCTATGAGTGTTAATCTAAAGTACTCAAACAATTATTCTCAAATCCTTGTAAGCATATAGGATACTCACTGCTGAAAAAGACACATACATATGCATGTGTGTGTGCATACATGTATTTTTCCACATTTGTCAAGCTCTGGACATCAACAGCAGGTTCAGTATAGACCACATTTAAAATACAAAGAGAATTTATCACCAGAAATAGCCAAGCAATAAGAAAATGTTCTTTTTGTCTTTTTTTATTGTTCTTTGGGGTTTATCTCTGACAGGTTAAGCCTCCCAGTTTTTTGTTAGTCAATAGCAGGGCTTAGCAATGCCCTTTGAAAAAAGGATGCCAATATTGTTCTGTAAATATTTTAAAAATCAACAATCAAAATCTCAAAGCCTGGGATTTAAGGGGCTTTCACGGATAACAAGGAGTTGGCCTGGCTGGGGAGCTCCAGCAAGGGAGATGGGAAAAGACCTTTTGCTGGGCCATTGGGTCTCCCAGCAATAGCTGCAGCATAGACGTGTCCTACCTCCTTGTCGCTGTATGAAATGTTTCGGATTTCATTCCATGGGAAGGAGATCTTGGGGGTCAGCCTGTTCTCAGGGTCATAGATGTGAAGTCCCAGAGCATCCACTCCAAGCAGCAGCTCTGTGCCCTTTTTATTCTGTGGAGTCATAAAAGAGCAGCTGCTGTCAGCTTTGGCTGGAGATTTTGTTCAACTTTCCAAAGAACCTAGCACACACTGTTACATCTGACAAGTTTCAACAGGTCCCAACAGAAATCAGAGCTGTCTTGTGACCCAGGAGGCTTCTGAAAGCTTCCAGAATTGGGACAGGCTGAGAAAAACTGTACTGTTGATGTAACTTGTGTGTTACCTGCAAGGGTCACTGAGGGCTTCTATCACTTGATCAGTGGTTAAAGGAAGGGTAATTTAAGTGCTATTACTTCTAATTAAATAACCAGATTAAATAATGTCTCATAGACCTAGAGTGAAAACCTGCAGGTTTAAGCAGTTCTTATATTAAAAGGAAGGTTGTTGGTGTTGGTAGTTGTACAGAACTTGTCTAGTATGTGTAAGGTCTTGGGTTTATTCCCCAACATCTTTAAAAAAAAAGAAAAGAAAGGCTATTGAAGTGCCAGAAAGAAAATTTTAAGTGCTGGGACTGGACGGTCTCAGGTTTAGGTTATAGTACAGTCATAATGTAGTTTTAATATACTATACTTCAAAATACTAAAATATTAACTAGAGCATCTGGTAACAAGCATTCACGGAAAAATTCTTTTAACTGTGCTCTATGTTTGAAATGTTTAATAATTACATGTTGGAAAATATATATCAAAATGAATTATATACAACTTGTAGCTCAGGAAAGCTTTTGAAAACACTGATAGACTAAACATATACTATGCCTCTGACAGTCGTTCTGGCCAGCAGTCAGCAGCAAGTGCCACTCCTCCCACACTAACTCATCTGTAGACCAGTGGCCACATCCTCACTGACCTCTGCCAGTCCCATGGTCTTGCCTTTGTTTTATGGTGGAAGGAAACTCACTGCTTGAGGACATCACAGCTCCTAACCCCTTGCTGACAATAAGAAAATTGAACTGAGACTCAAGGGTAAGAAACCAGATCAGCACACAGAAAAGGTGCTTGGACTGTGACAAGAAGTACCAATCAAACAGCAGGTGTCAGATGGAGAAGCAAGCACTCCAAGATAAATCTCTTTACGCCTTCTAACACCTGAAGTTCGGCACTATCACCAAACCACGACAGGCTGCTGCTTGTCTGCAAAGTGTTTAAAGCTACTGTGCTAACAAAAATGAGGCTTTGTATTCTTGTGGTGTACACTTCAGAAAAGAAGCTATTTCATTTAGTTTAATTTTTTTTAAAAGTGGTGTTCTCCCACTGCCTTCTATCATCACAACCTCTGACATTTCTAGAGAATAGGAGTGGAGGGGTCATAAGCATCCCCTTTCAACTGCTTTAATTGCTTAGAGCCCGTCAATATATACAGTTTTCATGTTTTTTTAAGTATCAGCTGAAAATTTAAATTTAAAAACTTGTACGCACGGGGACCACCCACTCGGGACCCCCCTCCTATCCCTCTCTCAGACACGAGCTTTCTTTTCCCCCAATAAATGTATTCTGCTCATAAAAAATTAAATAAATAAAATAAAACAAAAACTTGTAAGCGTATAGCTCCCTTAATGTTGGAATTCCAGAACCTCTAACATAAAAGCCACTAAATAGTCTTCAGCTTTGTCTACTGTCCAATATAGGAAACACACAAATAATACATGTTAATCCGACTGATACAGAATATTCTTTAATAAGAAACTTTCTCTTTTTTTGTCCTTTTGAGGATTACAAAACTCTAATTTTCTAGAATCTGGGTGGTGGCTATATGGAGAAAGAGGAAACAGGCTCACAAAATCACAGAAATGTATTAAAGTACTCTGACCTTAAAGAAACAAAATAACTGTAAAACTTTTAAAAACAGCCTTTGCTATTATTATCGAACATCTTTTAGGATGTTTATTATATGAAATATATACATATATTTCATATATATATTTGTATATATTTCAATATATATATTTAAATCTTTTATTTATGTATGTATTTGTTACATAGCTCAGACTAATAGTGATCCTGCTGTTTCAGCCTCCCCAGCTGGGATTACAGGCGTGTGCCACCATGCCTGGTTTCAGTGGCTGGCTTAGTGAGGGACCAGCACAGCATGAGGTACTGGGAATTGAACCTGGGTCCTTATGCTTGCCAATCAGGCACTTAGACCGCCAAGCTATCTTCCCAGCCCCATTTGACTATATTTTGATGCAAAGTAACCCATAAGTACAGTCATACCTTGGCTCACAAATACTTCAGTTTGCAAACAATTCAGTTCACAAACAAAAGCTTTTGGTAAAATTTTACTTCTGTTCACAAACTTCCCATTTGGTGACAAACAAGATCATGGCCATCTTCCCCACACAAACAAATGCAGCTATGCTCCCATAATCGTTAAAAAATGAAGTTCATACACTAAGGTACCACTATATCTGTATATGGGAATTGAACAAATTAAGTAGAAAGCTATTCTAGAATATTAAAAATGTCTCAGTTTACCTAAATTTAATGAAAAAGTTGGAACATTAAAAAGAAAAAATAACTATGATCAGAAAGGTGGACAACTATGGCCAGTTATTTTACCAGCCATGAAATGCTTAGGCACATTGTAATTTATTCTGTTGTTGGAGGAAGCTTACATACAATATCCAGCAACCAGACCCACCCACGAGAGAAAGATATGCTAAAGAGGCAGACATGAACTGAACACAAATGCCTCTCTGCAGAAGCGATGGATTCCCAGAGCACAGCAGACCATTAATGGTCTGGAAAAAATAACAACAACAAAAACAAAAAACACAATTAGCTTCATAATGAGAACACAGATCCCACCCAAACAAATCAGCAATCTATAAAAGCAGCTTTACTCTCCATGGACCCCAGGGGAAGATGGTTATTTCCAGGTGCTCCCTAGATCTCACAGAGTCTGAAACAATCAAATATTGAATGCTTCCATATTCTAACAGGTTTCTGCAGAGAGCAGGAGGCCAAAGTCCCCCAAGGCTCAGCTGACACTTAATTACCTATAGTCTAATTTGCAGTCCAAAAATAGAAGATGAGTCCCCTCTCCCTTCCTATGTTCTTTTCTATCACTGAACTACAAAAGGCTCTACCACACTGGGATGAAGGGTAACCCAACTGTCCAGCAGACCCTTGTTCAATGTTTGCTAACCAGGGAACTCAGGGAGGCTTCAACACACCCGGATTGCAAAGTAGTTCACACCATACATTTCCAGATCCTGAGCTATCTTCAAATACTCCATTTCAGCTTCATCCCTGTGAGGAGAATGGAAAACACTGTCAGGGGAGTTAGGTGACGAGGTTGGGGGGCAGATACCTGCCAAGCAGAGCATTCCAACCCTGACATTCTCCTGGGCCCTGGACACATACACAAGACATTAGCCAGAGCAGACACTGGCAAAGCATTTCCCCACCTCCAGTATATCAGACATAAGCAGAATTTCCCATTCCTGTAAAAATAAGAAAACAGATTAATTATGCTGTCTCTTGGCTTCAATTTCACACTCTGCCCTTGGTAAATAGTGACACCTGTCTCAAATGAGTCAAGAAAAGAACACAGGGACTAGGCATACAGCTCAGCAGCATAGCGCCTGCCTGGCAAACACAAGATTGTGAGTTCGATTCCTAGTACCAAACAAAATAATCACATGTATATATAATGTTATCTTCTACCTTCAAATGTGTTTGGATGTTCAAATTTTATTTAAGTTGTCTTATCTTTGTGTACTTTTACTGTCTCTATATATTTTTGTGTTGTTTTGGTTCTGATTTTGGGTCAAAATCAAAGACCCTACAGAGCAGGGTCTTGCTCTATAGTTCAGGCTGGCCTTGAACTTACTATGTAGCACAGGCTGACCTTAAATTTACAATGACCCTCCTGCCTCAGCCTCCCAAGTGCTGGGACTACAGGCACATGCCACAAAGTCCAGCTCTTTGTGTAGTACCTTTTTTTTTTTTTTCTTTTCTTTGTGTAATATCTTTTTTTTTTTTTTCCAGATCAGGGTTCAAACTCACGACCTTGCACTTGCCAGGCAGGCACTTGTGCCACAGAGCTATCTCCCCAGCCCCTCTTTGTGTAATATCTTAACCTAGATTTTAGTAATGAACAATTCTCCCTGCAGACTATGTGTCAGTTACTTTCCTGATTTAATTTCTTGGGGCATTATTGGAAGTTAGGGTAAGAGGTATCAGAGCTATAAAACTCAATCCAGGTCACCGGATTAGTCAAATTAAATGTAAGCTCCGGGACTAGGAGTGCAGCTCAGTGGAAGACAGCATGTTAGCCTATGTGATGTCGTGGATTCCAACCCTTGCACTTCAACCAACCAATCAACTAACCAGGTAAGTAAGTTTCTGAAGCAGCAGTGACTTGCGGAAAACTCCCAAACAGGTAACTGTACTGAGATGCTTTAACTAAAGGCTTCCTATGACCTTGTCCTTTTTACTCTCTCTCTGATCTCAAAATGCTCTCAAATGGATTTTAAAAGTTCACCCTGAGAGAACGCCAAGTGTTGGCAAGCAGGTGGAGGAACCAGAAATCACACACATTGCTGATGTAAATTGATACAATTACTTTGGGGAACAGTTTGACATTATTGTAACAGCAAAAACCAGGAGACAACTGAATAACCTAAATGTCCTTCAGTAGTAGAATGAATAATTTGTGGTTTATTAATACAGTAAAACTCTGCATGAAAATGAGAAAACATGTCACATGCCACAAACCTAAATCTCCTAGTATGATGCTGAGTAAAAGAAGCAAGTCACAAAAAACCAAGCTGATTTTATTTATCTAGAGTTTAAAATGGGCAATGCTAGGCTACAGGTATAGCTCAGTGGTAGAGTGCTTGCCTAGAGCAAGTCCCTCAATTTGCTCTCCAGCACTGCAAAATTTAAATAAAATGGGTATTGCCTATGACATAAAGATCAGGAAACTCGTTACCTTTAGGGAGAAAGCAAGCAGGAAGAGGTCCTGGGCTATTTTTTCTCCCAAGGGTTATATAGTGTTTCACTTTGTGATACATAATTAAGTAGTATGCTTATGATTTGTCCATTTTTTGATATTCAATTATACTTTTTTTTAAAGTTAAAAAGCATGTGGTAGGAAGCCGACTTGAAGAAAAAAATTAAAGCTAATGCAAAGATGATCAATTCCTAAAGTCATCACGGAAATGCTAATAAGATACAAACGCTCACTTTTTAGCTTACAAAAATTATAGAATAACCAAAACAAAGGCTGATGATACACCAGGGTGGGGAAGACACTCTCCTAATACTAGACATATGTACCAATCTTTGTAGAGGCCAATTCGGTAGCACCTCTCAAAACACAAAATATTCAGATGCCTTGGGTGACAGTTCTCCTTAAAGAATCTATCCTTAGGCCTTTACTCAGAAAATGGTGTCACAAGGCCCAACGTGTAGCGCTGCCATTGAAGAGTGGGACCATGGGAAGCAAACTGTTGGTGGTACCGAAACAGAAGACGGAAGCGGTGTGCAGAGTCCCCACGTGGATGGTTTGCACAGCCTTCAGCAGTCACATTTCGGTAGTGGTGATCCAGTTTGGGAAGATGGGTACCCTGGTCTCCCTGGAGCCCAGCAACATGGCCAATGACACCAGCAAGCCAGTGCTCACCACAAAAGTCCTTCTCGGGCAGGATGAGCCTCTCACCCACATCTTTGCAAAGAACTTGGTGGCATCTGTGTCTCAAGAAACTGGAAAGAGAGCAGTCCTTCTCGTCATGGCAGTGAAGGACAAGAGCATGGAGGGGTTGAAGGCTTTGAAGGAAGTGATCCGAGTGTGCCAGGTGTGGTGACCTGGAGTCAGGCGCACATGCCACTCAGGGAGACCAGCTGGACACAGTTCTTTTGCAGGATCTCATAGACCAGTCCTTTGGCACAGTTAAAAGGAAGAGCTTTCACTGTTGCCACACAAAAAATCTGTCTCTTCAGGCAGAACCTTACTGTTTGTGACTGCATCACAGTGGGTGGCAGAAGCAGTAGGGACATTGGGAATGGTTCTCACAGGGCTCTGATCCTTGCATGTACTTCGCAATGAGCAGGACAAGTCAGCTGGCATGACTTATGGCCCTCCATGGGCAGTGTCACTTGCAGGAGTTTTTTTTATTAAAAGTAAATATTATAAAAAAATAAAATAAAAAAAATAAAAATAAAATAGTATAAAAATATGAGATTGGGCACTGTGGAATGTTTTGTAAGTGTGAAAAAACCTACAGATACAGATATCATCAATAAAGGAATGGATACAAAAGCAGTGGGCTTTCCATACAAATAAAATTCTTAAAATTAAATTACCAGTAGGTACAATAGGTCTGTACATCCTGACAGGCAGCACACTTGTCCATTTTATATTAATGAACCCAAAAAAGAATGCACATGAAACTGAAGACCAACATTACTACCAGCTCTCTCTTTTTCTTTTACATATTTCAGTACTATATTTTGTTCAACAAGCGTGTCCTACTTTGTAGTCCTTTAAGGAGAGGGGAGGAAAAAAAGCCCATAAAGAATTGTAAACCAAGGCTAAAGCAACCTCACCTGGCTCGGCCGCGGTGCCCTGCGTACCAGGCAGTGATTCTTTCCTCCCACATTTCCGGAGTCATCTGATACAGATTTATTACCTACCCAAAACAAGAGCAAAATAAAACAAAAAATAACCCCCCCCCCACAAAATTTGGATATTGTTTGTCATTTTTATAATTATGCATCATTTTTACAAAACAGCGAAGCTATTTTTAAAAAGCTACATGCAGGGAGAGTCACACACAGAGGTAAGTGTGTAAATAAGCAACATTCAAAGGAAGGAGCGACCTGAAAACTGCTGGAGTCTCAGGCCTCCGTGCACCCATGGATGGCAGCGACACCCCCTTTCTTGACTGAGTGTACATCCCAAAGACCACCTCCCACAGCGGAGCAGTGCTCTCCACCCCCAGCCATCCTTTCAAAGCAGCCATCAGAGGATAGGTGAAGGCAGGCAGAGATGAGGAGCAGGTCTTTATTAACCAGTGACAGATGACTGGGGCTATAAAATCAGAAGCAGCAAAACGGAGGGAGGGCCTGCTGCTATGGCTAATGAACAAGATGAACAACACTGAGGATTAAAACCTGGAAGGCCCACCCCTACCTCATCACCTGCATCCACCCCTTGCTACTGCAAGCAGCTCAATTCCCTGGGCTGAACACATGCCACTCCACAAACCTCCCTGGGAATCAATGCCACTCAATCTCCTTTAAAGAAATCACCACACTATAGAAATACTGATAGGCTGTGCTCATCCTGGCAACTGTACGTTAACTCCTTAAACCTCTGCTTTCCAACATGCTTAACAGAGATCTCATATCCTTTATGCAAGATCTACACAAAATATTTATGAGAAATATGCTTGCAACAGACTTCTAACATTTCTTAAAGTCCTTCAGTTAGTTTTTTTTAGATTACATCTCTGTGTTTTGCCCCCAGATTTAATTTCTTACCCTTTTTGGAAGCAATTCTTCTTGGGCCAAAAATCCCAGCTTGTGCAGAGAGGGGTCGTAGTCACCATACTGGAAGGAAAAGAAAGGAGAGTGGGGCCCTGAGATTCTAGACTACTGCTACTTCTGAACAAGGCTCACCAGTCTCATCCCCTCCTCCTTGCTCTGCAGAGCAATTCAATTCTGATGACAAGTCAAGATTTAAACACTGCTAGTTTGTTATCCTTCAATGGAAATAAAAAGCTGATTATATCTATGGAGTTGCAAAATGCCTAAAGCATGGACGGGTGATGTGGTAATAGGAATGCGGTATTTGCATGGAAATTGTAGTCATGTCTTTTAACCCTCCAAGAAAGTAGTCACTTCCAAAACATTAGCTTTTGAATGGAAACAACAAAATACAACTGCAAGAGAAAGTTCTGATTAACAAAGTGTGATAAGAGTCTTACCTACAAATGTTTCTAAGTGATTGGTAATTAGAGTTGGATTGCTAGGTGGGAACCGGAAATAATGCAGGCAATATTTTTAACACCTTTCACTCAGCTTTGAAAAATACTTTAGAAAAATCTAATGTTAACACTGTCATATCTACTATGCAGACAAAAAAAAAGGTTAAGGTTAACCGGTTTTGCTAATGTTGCAAAGCAAGTCACTACTCAGGCTGGAAATGGTTCCTGCATTTTAATTTGTTCTTCCAGGGGCAATGACTTAAAAATCTATTCTTTAATTTTAATAATTATTCCTTTTTTTCCTAGAAAATTTAACTTTAATGAAGAAATCATAAAAAATGCAATTTGTGGTAGCACATGCCTGTAATCCCAGCACTAAGGAGGCTAAAGCAGGAGGATTGCTATGACTTTGAGGCCAGTCTGGACTACACAGTGAGACTCTGTCTAAAAAAGAAAGAAAAAGAAATAATTTGTGAGGTTGGGGGTGTAGCTGTGTGGAAAGTTGGCAAAAGCACTGGGTTTGATCC
>PVKN010024225.1:0-14507 GCA_004027915.1 Capromys pilorides
TACAAAGTTATACTTCAAGTTTGTTTGCATTTGCATTTATTACTGGCAGAGGATAATAACTTCCAGGCAGAACATTCTGATACTACTTTGTTTTACCATCAAGATTACTTTACTAACAAGAAAAAAGATAACAAATATCTTCCGGTTTTATTTGCAATTAAAAATATGCTGTAACCCAAATTTCTAAATCGCATTGGCAGTGGTTGCGATGGGCAAGAAAGGCATCTCAGATGGTTTACTGCCTTGCTAATTAGCATTCACCTTTACTTCTGACAGTTGTGTGGTACAGGGAGGATGTTGGGGTAAAGTGTCACCTTTGGGGTGAGTCCTAAAATGACACCTGCTGCGGAGTGGCTTTTTTATTGGCGTAGTCTGTAGCTTGATGTTGCTGCCTTCCTCAGCCTGGTGAGGCTGCGTGAGGTACTTTTTTTAGTAGAAACAGTGTGAGGAGCTGTGTGGCTTCTGGCTGACTGGACAGACCCACTTGGGTTCTGTGACTGTGGGTCACTCTGTCCATGCTAAACACAGTGTTATGAGCCCTCAGGCTTTCAGAGCCCTCTGGACTCCGGGCTAGATCCTCTTGAGCAGCATTGCCAATGAGCATGGGGGCTTGAGTTTCATTTTTCCACTCCCAGTGAGGGCAGAGTTTTTACCCATTTATAAGTAGGGGGGCTCCTCTGCTGTGGCTGAGGGTGGAGCTGCCCATTCTGAGGAAGATAGGGAGCAAAGATGGCAGTTCTCAGAGCACGGATGGGCTGAGACAAAGGGCAGGGCCCAGTTTCCAATCCTTGTGGTGTGGGGGCTCCTGGTTGTGAGGCCAAGGTCACCTCTGGAAAGACTTTACCATCTTTTCTGGGTGGAAGAAGGCCCTGTGGCCAGCAGCCAGGAAACGAGGCCGGGTCTGGGGACTGTTGGCTTCTTGCTGAGCTGTATGTGCTGAAGCAGTTACACATGAATATGGGTGTGGCTCTCATTCCAGAGACTAGGAGTTTTGCATGTGGGACAGAAGCTTGAAGAACAAGATGAATTTGAGAAGATTTACAAGAATGGTAGGTGATATCTCTAATAAAGATAGAATTGCTGAATTTTTGAAATAAATGAATGTTTTATTATTATTATTATTATTATTTATTTATTTATTTATTTATTTATTTATTTTTTGCGGGACCGGAGTTCGAACTCATGACCTAGCACTTGCCAGGCAGACACTTGTGCCATGGAGCTATCTTCTCGGCCCCTGAAATAAATTAATTTTTTAAAGCTAAAACCATGGCTGTTGTTTTAATTATGATCGGCTCTTTTCCGTTTTTCTTACAGCTTGGGCTGACAATGCAAATGCTTGTGCCAAACAATACGCAGGAACTGGTGCCTTGAAGACTGACTTTACCAGGCAAGCACCCTGTGAATCGTGGTCTACCCTGGGGCCAGCAGCCCTGCTGCTTGGGGTCGCCTGTCCTGTGGGGGTGCCTGAGATGAGACGCGGGCGCAGGGTGTCTTTAGCCTTGCCCAGGACTTCCAGCGCAGAGGCTGGAGAAGCAGGGCTCTGCAGTGCTTCTCAAGCTTGTCCACGGGCTGAGAGCTGCAGGTGCCACCAGTGCCACGGCCCAGGCTGCATGTCCCGGAGGATGCTGTGGCCTTGGTCCTGGTGTGTTGGGCTCTTCTCCTGTGCGGACTGTGTGGGTTCCCTGGGCCCCAAATCCCAGGAGCTTCTGGCCTCCTGCTGTTGCCTACCCCTTGACCGCTGTTGTGAGCTTCTCCTTGCACTGGTCTTTATGGCTGGAACTCCTTTGCTCCTTGTCCCTCTTAGTTGGCCTGGTGTCTGTGAGCTCTGTGCCTACGTAGTTGTGATTTAACCAACCATAGGCTGAAAATAGAACTTGTGCCCGTGGTGAGCACACACAACTTCGTTCCTTGTTGTCGTGCCCTGACTGAGTGTGCAGCAGCTGCTCAGCCTGAAGGCCACGCCGTTCTGCAGGGCGCTCTGGAAATTCTACTGCAGCCATGTAGGCAGCCTGGCACCCACAGACCTGGGACCCTGAGGTCACTGAGGGCTGACCGAGCCTTCCCTTGGAGCAGCCGGTGATTTCTTTTGTAAAATGGTGTTTTCAGGAAGATTTTTAGCATCTTTGTGATTCTTCTCCATAACGTACGGGCCATAAAACAGCTTGAGAATTGGGTGTGCATGTTTCTAATTTAAAATTGAGCCTCTTTTAATCAGAACTGGAAAGAGAACCCAGTTGGGACTTCTCATGGATGGCTGGAACTCGCTGGTTCGCTACTACAAGAACAACTTTTCTGACGGATTTAGACAAGTAAGTGCATTTGATGTTTGGTCGTTGGGGATGGTGTGTTTGTATCTTTCGTTCAGATATGTAGCCACATAAAGTCAAGAGACTTAATTTCCTTTCCTCTGTTCTAGGATTCCATTGACTTATTTCTTGGGAACTATTCAGTGGATGAATTGGAATCTCATAGTCCTTTAAGTGTTCCGAGGGACTGGAAATTCCTGGCCGTAAGAAACTTTCACTTTTTCAAGTCGAAAGCATTGTCTGAAGTTGTAGGTGTTGCGAATTCTTCCTGCAATTACATTTCTACACTGTTCTGCATGGAATACAGGCCCTCGGGCTTCAGCAGAGCGAACATGGGGCAGGGGGGAGAGTAACTGCGAGCCATTTCCCTTTGAGATGTGCTCTGGCCCGCCCGCTCTGTGTGAGAAGGTATAGCCAGAGGAAGAAAGATAGTGTGTCCATCCGTCAGCTTCCGACAGTTCTACTCTTCTTACATAACTGAGTGTGCAGCTGTCGGTGCCTGCCTGTAATGGCCCTGTTTTCTTTTTCAGCTGCCCATAATCATGGTGGTCGCCTTTTCGATGTGCATCATCTGCTTGCTCATGGCCGGTGAGTCTGTTCTCGCGCCCCCCACCCCACCCCACCCCCGGTGTCCCTGAGGGGAAGGTGGCCTCAGTGTAGCACCATGGGTTTTGCACACACTCAGCCCTTGGTCTATACCTGTGAGGCTTTATCAGAGTGAGCTGGGCACAGTGGCACACATCTTGGAAGCCTGAGGCAGGAGGATCGCCAAGTTGAAGCCAGCCTGGGCTACACAGTGAGACTCTGTCTCAGTAAAGGAGAATAGAGTAAGAGCAGTTCATTCATGTTACAAGAAGAAAAATATGTGTCTTGTACTTTGATAATCAGTTGATTCTTTCTGTTCTGTAGTGCTGAGGATAAAACTGAGGGCTTCAGCATGCTAGGCAGGCATCCCACCACTGAGCCACGCACTTAGCATTTTGTTTCTTATACCCACGTTCCGTTGAAGAACCGCTGCAGGGACAGGAAAGGCAGCCTCAAGAACTCATCCTGAACACAGTGGATCCCTTTGGGCAAGTGCCCAGCAGCTTTTAAGAAACTGCTTTGTTTTATTGTCTTAGAGGGATTTTAAGGACTAAAAATTGGTTGTCATACAAGTGTTAGCCAGGCCTGGTAGTGGACACCTGTAATTCCACTCGTGCAAGCCTGAGGCAGGAACAGCGCCTGTCAGGCCAGCTCTGGCAGCTTCATGAGATCTCCTCTCTAAAGGAAATTTTCCAAAAGGGCCAAGGAACGTGGCTCAGTAGGAGCGCACTTGCCTTGTGTGTGCAGGGTCAGGGTCCAGGTCCCAGCAGTTCCATCCCGACACTGGGCCCCTCAAAGGAGATTTGTACATTTTGCCTGCAGGCGTGCTAGTAAACTTCCGAGGCTCGATGGTGCGCCATACAGCTGGCGTTGGATGTGGTGTCAACAACTAACTTTCACTGACTCTGTTTTTTAAAATCAACAGGTGACACTTGGACAGAAACGCTGGCCTACGTGCTCTTCTGGGGAGTGGCAAGCATTGGAACATTTTTTATTATTATTTTCAATGGCAAAGATTTTGTTGATGCTCCTAGATTAGTCCAAAAAGAAAAGATAGACTGAATTTGTGTTTGTGGAAAGCGGCTCAGGTTGGAAGAATCCGTGCTGCAGAACTGGAGTCTTTACTGACCCGCTTTCCACATGAGCACAGGTCCTGTGAAAGCCTTTCTCCAAAAACACCTGTCCCGTGGAGTGTGGGTGGCATCACCACGGTGATCTCATGTCCTGGCCTTGATCTCTTTGCCCTCGGGATGTCGAGCTGTAATTTGAAAACTGTATGATAATTGAAAGAGTCTGAATTCAGCCCACAGAATGGAAGGAATCTACTCATTGTCTAGTTAATCAACTGCTGCAGATAAGTAATATATTTTAAAAACTTAGCTTCTTTCAGTATTTAAAACAGTAAAGTTATTTTTCTAGCTCAGTTTCATTATTGCCAGAGAAGCAGTGGCTGTGAGCACATACCGTTCCCTTCCCACCCTTTGGACTTTCTTACAAGTTGGGCTCTGAGCTGCCTCTCCTGTTCCTGAGCATGGGCCTCCTGCAGTCGTCAGCATAGCGAGCTGGCCTGTGACGACATGGGTGGGAGGAAGAGCGGCCCAGGGCCCTCTGTCCATTCTTGTGCTGTCCTTGGGCTTCAGTGATCTTGTGTGGGACAGAAGAGTTCACATATATTTTAGCTTTTTTAAAAGGTCTAAATGAAATCAAAGAATGTAAAGTCTGTCTCTTCTGCTAAAGGTCCAGGCGGCTTCTAGGTCTCGTCCCTTGTGCGAATGCCCATCCTGCCCACTGCTTCCTCTGTCCCTATGTGGGTGTCACTGGATGCCCAGTGCCCAGCGCCCAGCAGCTCGCACTGCTGTTCCACGCGTGGTCCTGTCGCCTTCCTCTGCAGGGCCTGGCTCAGTATGTGTATTGGACTCAGTCTTCCTGGGTGTGACTGTCTTCAAATCAAGGACCAACTTCATGTGTGACCCCTCCCCCCCCCAAATATAATGCTTCAGAAGCTGTGCATAGTTGTAAGTCAGATTGTATATTTAAATTGTAATTATGAAGTTTAGATCTTAGAACAGTATGTAAAGTAGTATAATTACCACTATTTTAAAACAACTTAAACACTGCTATACTATTTCAGAGTTGTGCTTGAAAATATGTACAATTTTTTTCTAATAGTAATACCTTATGTTGTCCTTAAGTATTTCTGAAAGCGCCTTTATTTTAACATTACATTTTTTTTTCCAGCATTATCTTTTGTAAACATGAATGAGAGCTGTTGCTTTTAGAAATGCTAAAGGAAATGACGTCTGGGAAACCCTGCATAGCTTTATGTCAGTCATTAAGCTCAGAATAGGGTGAGTGAGGAGGACTGCCTGTTCTTAATGTGTAAATAGTCATCGTTCATTCCAAAGATGGAGTGCTGACGCTTAGCTCCTGTCTGCTGTAGTCGACTACCCAAGTACTACCAGCGGCTTCCAACAAGAACTTCCCGTCAGCATTCGCAGCGGGCCAGGTCTGCATTGCTCTCTGGCTGCTTGGCGAGGAGCAGGCTGATCTTGTGCGTTAGGCAGAGCTGGCAATATTTGAGAACTCTCATGATTTTATTTAATTCATGTACTGTACATCCATAAGTGAAAATAAAATGTCATATTCTTTTCTAACTATTGGTGGTATTTCTGTGCTGTACTTTTTCTTGAAAAACGGTGAATTTTTTTTAAAGCAGTGTGTGATGGTTGTAGAAAAACTTAGGTAGCAGAAGTAAACAAAATTATAGGTTCTGAATTCTCTTTCCCAGTTGTGGTCAGTTAAGAAATTTTGTATCTTTTTAGTTACTTTTGAGTGACAGACAAAAGCAGAGGAAAGAGTAGAATAGGAATCAGCTGTGAGAGGCAGCAGTGTGTTGGCTGCCTAGCGCTGGGTGACTGGTGACCCCAGCACTTGGTGGCTTACCGCAGCCTGCACTGTGTCTGTTATCCCACAACCCTTGAGCATCAGGATGTGGGCCTGCTTTAGTGCGGTCCCCTGCTTGGGTGTCTCCAGAAAGCTGTGACTGAGGCTCATGTGGAGGGAATCCACTTCCGTCGCTGATGGTGGGCAAGCTTTGGCCCTCGCTGGATGCTGCTGTCGGCAACAGCCTCCATTCCTTGCCGCGGGTCCCTTCCCACCTCGTGCTGTGGTTTGTGGAGGCCACTGAGAGAGCACCAGCGAGGTGGGATCACAGTCTCTCAGGTCCCAAATCTCTGCCCATCCCTATACCGCAGTGGAGGAAGTCACAGGCCCTCGCTGGTCAGGAGGAGGAGATTGCGCAGAGGCCGAGCACCAGCAGGGGTGGGTCGCTGAGGACCCCGTGGAAGTATGCCGGCCATAGTCCAGAAGGAAGAAGATGCAAAGCTCAGAACAGAACTGGTACCAGAGGAAGGGGGGTGGGGGGCTACGCACAGAAGGTCCTGATGCCAGGACCAAGGGGTATGGGCTTCCTGCAGCTGTGGCACAGAGGAGCTCCCACAACGCCAGGGCGTGACTCCGGCTACCTTCCCAGAGAAGCCAGCTTCACTGCCCCACCCCATCTTTCTGGCATTTCCTCCAAATTTAGTCCATAGACTATACCCGTAATAGGCAGTTGTCCAGCCTGAGTTGTTCTGAAGGCTGTGAAGTAGGTATTGTTCATGCGTTCTGCGGCCCACTTTCTAACCAGTGCTGTTTCTGAGACAACAGCCTTCCTCCGCAGAGGGCTGGGTTGGCAGCCTGTTAACTATCATTTGCACAGAATGAACGTGATAACATCTGTGTTTTCAGCTGTGCTTCAGATTTATTGATGGCCCTGTCAGAGTTCGCTTGTTGTCTAGTGTGATGGTTTCCCTTTTGGTTTCTTTCTATCATTTACTGCCATGCTTGGTCTTGCAGAGAACATCGTGTCTGTCTCCTGGCTCAATGAGGTGTTTCTCCATTGTATGCTAAGCCTAAAATATGTAGGGTAGCAGTTATTTCCCAAGTTGGACGTGTCCTGCCAGTTCCACATTCTCACCAATGCCCCGGTTTGGTGGCTTCTGACTTCCTTTTGTTTGTTTGTTTGCGGCGATTGAACTCAGGACTCTACACTTGCCAGGTAAGCCCTTATTCTACCAGCAAGGTTCGTTCTGGCATTTCTCTGGTCACAAGCAAGGTTCAGCATCTTTCCATAGTGTTGCTTTCTGCCTGTTTCCTTGCCTGCCTGTTCGAATGTCCTCATAGTTGGCTGAAATTCTTCATGTGCTGGAGACTTACTCTGTTGGTTCTTTGTAGCACAGATATCTTCTCCATTTGTAACTGTCTCCTTTTCTTCTGGGTGAATTGATGCAGAGAGGCCCACTCTGGGTGTTTTCCTCGCACATTTGTGCCACCCCTTATGACCACGTTGTGTACCCCCAAGGGCTACTTATTTACATGGCTTTCCCTTCCCATTTGTAGGTCTTTGTTTCATCCAAAAGTGCTAAAAGAAAAAGCCCTGCTAAGAATACCATACTAATAGTCAAGAATACTGTTTGCAGCAAAGCTGCCCTTCAGAAATGAATAAGCAAAAGCAGAAGGAGGGCGCGGTCATGAGGCCTTACTAGAATCTCTTTAAGCACTCAGAAGGATGCGCAAGCATGAACGGTAGAGGTAAACACACTTGAAATCCAACTCAGAATACTCCCATTGCTCTAGTGGTGGTGTGGAGATTTTTCAGATCTCTAGTGTGAAAAGTCAACTGATGAAAAATAATTGTCACCACAATAAATTGTAGCAACAAAAAATATGAATGGCAGGGGAGGAAATGTGTCTGGAGATGTGTGTGGGCACGGAGTTGAGTTCTCCGCTCAGAAGGGTTTGTGTAACTCATTCTTTATAGAAGCAGAGGGGTGCAGTACTTGGGCTTAAATAATTTACAAAGCAGCCAAGGGCCGGCCAGATAGTTCAGAAGATTCAAGTGCCTGCCTAGGCAAATGCAGAGGTCGGGGGTTCAATCCCTGGCCTGCTGTGCTGGCAGCGATTGAGACTGGGTGTCGTGGCATGCACCTGTAATCCTAGTGCTTGGGAGGCTGCAAACAGGAGGATCACTGTGAGTCCCATCTGTGTAGTGAGACTCTGTAGACCCCGTACTAAATACATAGGGTGGCTGGCTGACCCCAGGCTCCGGAGGCTCCGCACTCAGGCTGTGGAGGTCCTGGCTCCTTTCCTAAGGCAATGCATGGCGAAAGTCCCCAGGGCCACGAGGGGGATGCACATGATAGAGGAGCCCATGAGCAGGCCGATGAATGCCAGGGCATAGGTGGGGTAGTCCTTGGTCACCAGCCGGCCCTAGAGGAAACACGAGTGTCATGGGGGCAGGGGGACTTCCCGCTACACCTGAGCACACTGACCAGCCCTCGACCACGAGGTGGACACCCTAGCGGAAGCTCCTGCTGGAGCTGCCCATGGCAGTCCCTGGAGTAATAGTGCCTCCTCAGAAGCACCGTGCAGGGCCCCCAAGTACAAGGCTGCCCTCTGCCCACAGTAGGGCTTTGTGTGGCTGCAGAAATGCTCTGCATCCATCTGTCCCAATGCCTGACGCAAGGGACAATTTCCCAGCATGCAGGGAATAGTCACAGGAGGCTTTGCTGGGCCACCCCTGGTCTTGTGAGCACAGCACATGCAGCTCCACAGCCCGAGCCGACCCTGTCAGCACCACGCGGTCTTGGTGTTCCAGTGCCCTCCCTACCACAGTGCAGCTCAGCGCAAGGATCGGCCTCTCCTGGC
Organism: Capromys pilorides; assembly: GCA_004027915.1. Taxonomy (NCBI): domain Eukaryota; kingdom Metazoa; phylum Chordata; class Mammalia; order Rodentia; family Capromyidae; genus Capromys; species Capromys pilorides. Next base: position 8,643 of record PVKN010024225.1, read on the forward strand.
CCCACATAGAGACAGGTACCTGGGTGGCGTCCCAGGCTTGGTACTGCAGGGTCCCTGAGAGGATGTAGTCACTCAGGTAGAAGAGGAAGAGGCCCACGATGAGCAGCGGGCTCACGCACGCCCACATGGCCTTCCAGTACCAGTTGAGGGCACAGCCGGTCATGGCCTTGAGCTCGGCTCCGAACCTGTACGCCACGGGAGGGAGGGAAGTAGCCTGGGTTGGCACTGCTGCTAGAGCCAGGTGAGCCTGATGTGCCCTCCTCACCAGGAGGTCTGCTGTGGGCAACCTGAGCCCTGTGTACCACCCCACATCCCTTGGCACTGACCGCAGGGTGAGCCCACACCAGGAAAGGACGCTTGTCCCTGCTGCTGGCCTTCAGAGGAAGCGGTGGTGGGGGCTGGGTGTGAGGGATGTGTGTGGTCGGTCTGTGCCCAGGACAGGACCTTGAGTAGCTTTGCCTCCCTGCTCTCCACAGTATTTGTGGGCATCTGCACTGCCCTTTAGACACACCTAGGTCAGGACCGCAGGGTTCAGGGCAGAGGCCAAGCCCAGCCTGGGCAGAGGCAGCACAGGTGCCAGAGCCCATAGACCCTGCGGCCTCCCAGCTGGCTGTTCCTGACCCCTTCTTTCTGGATGTCAGCGTTTCCCTATGTGTTCTGAGGGCTAATATCTCTGATGGCTGTGTAGGTACCCAGTACCCATGCCCTGGAGTTCCACGGGGAGGGGAGGCCCAGGCCCAGGCAGACTCGCCAGAGGTACAAGGCACTCTGGAACCTGCACTGCCCCTGCCTGCAGGCCAGACCTTCAACTCCGCTCTCTTGGCCAGAGGTGCTGCCTTGCCAGGAGGTGCTGGGACAAGGCCAGGTGTCGCTGCTGCAGTGGCTGTCTCCTGTGCAGTGTCCATCCCTGGAAGCTCTATAGGGTGCAGCTGTACCTGCCACTGATGACCAGCAGAATTCTGGGCCACCGTAGCTGCTGTGTGCTGTGTGAATACCCAGGACTGTCAGGGTGACACAGGACATAAAGTGGGTCCTCAGTCCTGTCACCTGGCCTCCTCTGGGTAGAGAAAGGGGGAGAGCCTGCTGCTGACCAGGGTTATTGTCTCTGGAACACCACCAGATGGCGCAGTGCCCCAAGGAAGCGCAGGACCTTTTCCTGGCTACTGCCTGGATCTGCTGCTGGGAGGTCCCTAAGGGCTTCCTCTTCTGCACTCTGGCCCCTCCCATCCACAGAGCCCTTTCTGCAGGCCTGTGTCCCTTCTCCAGTACCTTCCTGTGGGCCCAACGTTCAGTTCTGTCTCCAGATTCTTTCACGTTCTTTTCTTGGAACAAACTGTCCCTTTAAGCTGGCAGTTCCTGGGTGATGAATTTAGCCCACTTTAGTGGGGATTCTCATGGTTTTAACACTAAATGGCCCATGTCCCAGAAGTTTCTCTATGCTGGGGTAACTGGAAGAATTGGGTGCCCTAATGTTTGTGAGTGATTTCAAAATGTTAGTGACTGAGCCAGGCATAGTGGCACATGCCTATAATCCCAGCGCTTGGGAGGCTGAGGCAGGAGAGTCACCATGAGTCTGAGGCCAGTCTGGGCTACACAGAAGTTTAAGGCCAATCTGAACTACATAGTGGATGAGACCCTGATTCAAAGAATAAGACAGGGTCAAGGAGATAGCTCAGTGGCATAAACACACCTGCCTGACAGGTGCAAGGTCCTGAGTTTGATCTCTGGTACCAAAACAAAACAAAAGACAAAAATATCAGCAACTGGCAAGAGGAGGATACAAGACCTTCAGTGCCACTTTAAGTTTTGGTAATGTTTCAAGTTGTCAGGCCCCATTTTGAGAGTCCCGTGTCTTCAGAGCTTGAAGAAGTCCTAGCAGCACTTGTGGCTTAGCTTTACTGATGCCCTAAAACCAGTGGATCCTAGGTGCTCCCTCTGCTTGGCAGGTGACAATGGCCTTTCCAGAACAGTGGGAGACACTGCTGCAGGGGATGCCGGTCTGCAGGGTGTCGCAACTGTCTCCTTCCTCACCCTGCAGCAGCAGCAGCAGTGGCAGAGATGGGAGGAGAGAGGACCGTGTGGCGAAGCCCCTTGGAACGAGACTCCACAGAGCAGCATCTCCCAAGCTGGCTGTGCCTTGGGACTCCACCTCTGTCCACCGGCCCAGAGGGCAGGAGGCCCGAGACCCTGACGCTCCTGCGGGCCCTTGCTGATGCTGGTGCGGTAGGGACCGTATGTGGCTAGGAGCTAGGGCAGTGGTGTTCAAAGCGTGGTCCCCCAGCTACCTGTGCCTATGTAGAAAGGGGAATCCTGGACCTCCTTACGTAGAGCCCAAGTGGGGTGGCTCTGAGGCAGACTCTTGCAAGCTGCCCTGGAGCAGTGGTTCTGACCCCAGCTGCACGTTGCATCACCTGGGGAGACTGAAAACTTCCCAGTGCTGCTGGGCACCTGGGGTGAGAACCCGACCTTGGTGGAATGTGCCTGATTTTCTAAGATGAAAGTTCTCAACAAGAACCTTAAAAATATTGCTGTTGGCTGCTGATGAGATTATCTATGCCAGGAGGAGCAATTCTGTCTTTCCAGAAAGCTGTGGGGATCTAGCGGCGCCACCCGGAGGCTTCCCGAGGAGCAGAGGACATAACCACAGAAGGGCGAAGCGCAGCCTTCTAGAAGGAGAGCTATTTGGCACCTGAGCCAGAGTGGCAGCAGTGGCTATGGGGTCCCTCAGGCTCCTCTCGCCACGGAGCCAGCAGGCCCGGGCCCCCTTACCTCCTCAGCCCATACACGTAACACACAGCAACGGTCTCCACCAGCACGATGAGCAGTAGGGACAGCGTGGCTGCGTAGTCATTGAAGATGTCGAACCAGTAGCTCCCGGCCTCCATGGTGAACAGCAGGCCGATGACCAAGTTGAAGAGGCACAGCAGACCTGGGCACAAGACACCCGCTGGCTGCCTACCCCAGCCATCTCAGGGGCAGCAGGGCCCGGGCCCCGAGGGGACTCTGTCCACTGGCTTTGGCCATCTGGGTTGGAGGAGCCACCATGCTGGGAACATTGGGTTTAGTGGGAAGCAGAAGTGGCAAGCAGCACACTCTCAGCAGTGTCACCCGGGCTGTCTGGGGACCCCATGGCTCAAACCTAGTGCTTGAGAAGCAGGGGAGAGGCTGGCATGTGGCTTAGTCCCAGGCAGGAGCTCTGAGAAAGGTGGAGAGAGGCAGGAGCCCTGGTGGTCCTGGTGTCCTTGAGCCTCAGGGCAGAGAATAATTTCCCAGTGAGCAGCCAAGGCTTGGAGGTGTCCTGCAGCTCTGCCCTGGCCTGCAGCCTGGGAGCAGCAGGTGGTTCCAACAAGGCCCAAAGCATTGGGACCTGAGTTTGGACTTAGTGTCCTTCAGCTTCTTCCACTGGTCACCCCAGGGAGTATTGGACTCCTAAGTGCCCTTTTCTCCCTTCGCCTGTGCCCTCTTAGACAAGACACATCAATAGGAGCGCGTTCCCACAAGCTGTTTGGAGAGCTGCAGTCAGTGCAGTGTGGGCCGCTCCTCCTGGGGGTCAGGATTGGCAGGGGAGGGAGAAGTGTCAGGTTTGGTTGACCTGACTATGGAGGCATGGGTCTACCCAAGGGGGTGGCTCGGGGTCCTTGGGACCCTGCCTGGTTAGAAAGGGGGTCAGGAACAGGGAACAGTGCTATAGGAAAAGCTGGTTCTTCTGCTGAACACCCAAGGGTGGAGAAAAATGGATGAAGAAATTATGGCACCCTGTGGGGCATACAGGCCGAAACAGGCCTCTGGGTCCTGCTGCCACTCACCGGTTGTGCATGTGCTGAGGCCCTGAGGATGTGTGGTGTGTTGTGGCATTGGTAGGAAGCACAGGGGAGCTAGTTCCCAGGAAAGGGACTGGAGGGGCTCTTCGGGTGGGAAAGTTTGCAGGGTTAGGTGAGGGCTGCTTGGAGAACACGTGAGTTTGTTGTACTGAACTGACAAAGTGCCTGCTCCATGATTGCTAGGCTTCAGTGAAAACAAAACAAAAGCAGGATGTCATGGGGCCTGGAGAGCTCTGGGCACCAGGCAGGGAGCTAGCCTTTCTCACAGTCCAGGTGACCCCTCTTCCCTCCCTGGGGAATGCATGAGAGCTCTAGGGGCTGGGGCCAGTCGAGGCACAGATTTGGCACCACAAAGAGGTGGTGGGAGCCACACTGAGGCAACAGGGCCCTTAGAAGCCCACCCCTGCCTATCCCCGATCCCAGCCCACACCATCTTCCCTGCCCGGCTAGGTGACCGCTGACCTGAGATGGCCTCCTTGGGCAAGTGGTTGGAAATGGCCTTGCTGTCAGTCAGAGGGGTGAGGATGCCCATCGTGTTGCCCAGCAGGCTCCCTACACCCAGCGCCAGCAGCATGGAGAAGTAGAGCACCGACCACAGCTGTGGCACCTCCATGTTCTTAATGGCCTCGGTGTAGACAATGAAGGCCAGGCCTGTGCCCTGGACGGCCTGCCCAAGGCGAGAAGGCAGCAGTTACCCGGGGGCTTTGTCGCTCTGTGCCCTGTCCCAGCTCCCATAGGTTCTGGGTGCACTGAGTTCACTTGTGGACCATCTCTCTTCCGGCATTGTGACCACCCAGGTGTCCTGAGTGGACTGAGGAGGCGCCAGCCTGCTAGTAATGCTCAGTGCCCTCCTAGACAGGACAGGGTGCTGTGCTGCTAACCTCATGTGGACACGTGGAGCTGTGGACACTGAGTCTGCAGCTCCTGCTCCAAGATAGTCCTCTAGGACCCCAGCGAGGGTCGAGAGGCGTCATGGGTGTGGACAGCCACAGTAATACCGGAGAGTGAGCCGTGAGGTCAGACCCAGGCACTGAATGCCCCCGCAGTGAATGCAGAGTCTGGGAAATGAGAGAGAACCGTCCTCCCTGGGACGGCACGTGTGGGACGGCTGGAGCCAGTTGGTACAGATGGGGTCCCCTCTCCCAGGACTCTTATGTGGAGTGCCTGTCCCTGGTGCGCTGTGTCACTACCACAGTGTGCCCAGAGAGCAGTTTAGGTTAAAGAAGGCCGTAAAGTTGGAGATCACAGGAGCATGCCATTATAAGAAGACAGAGAAAGAGAAACCACTCTCCATCCCGCAAGGGCCAGGAGGGCTGTCTGCCTGGGAAGCGGACCTCTCCAGAGGCCAACTCCTGAGGTCCTGATGTCTGACCCACCGCCTGCAGAACCCTGAGTGACCCATCCTTGGGAGTTTTGCTGTAACAGGCTGCCTGACTCAGTGGAAGTAGGTCGGCTCAGTGCAGCGCCACCGAGGCGGACAGAATAGCCAACATCGAGTCTGTGGGGAACTGTGAAGCAAATCGACCCTACTGAACACGGTGCTTTTTTATTCTAAGTGGCCCTTCTCAACAGCCTCTGGGATACACTAAGTCCTCCCTTCTTCCAGCAGGGGCCACTGCCTCAGGTTTCTGCCTGTGGTCACTATTGGAACAAGGGTGCTGGAAGGTTTGAAAGAAACAAAAGACAATTTCCATGTTGGCTAGACTATATGGCAAGGAAAGGACATCTGGAGACAACTAGAATCTGGAAGCCAAGTTCATGGGAGTTGCTAGGTACAAGACCAGGTACCAAAACAGAGCTTTCTTTTGCAACAAAAATGACAATGACAGAAACACAGTGAGCATTCACAATAGCAATGCACAGTACAGGAATAGACCTAGTAAGACATGTGCCCAGATGCCCATGGAGAGTGAGCTCAAGGATAGAAAAGCACCTGATTGAACAAGAGAAAGCATATTTATGAATCAAAAATCACAAATCAAAAGATAATAATTTCCCCAAAATTACATCATAACGTCAATGTAATTCTAGTAAAACCTTAAGG